>MU014702.1:628157-645611 GCA_011075105.1 Heteronetta atricapilla
ATCTTTTCTTTCTTTCTTTCTTTCTTTCTTTCTTTCTTTCTTTCTTTCTTTCTTTCTTTCTTTCTTTTTCTTTCCTTCCTTCCTTCCTTCCTTCCTTCCTTCCTTCCTTCCTTCCTTCCTTCCTTTTTCTTTCTTTTTCTTTCTTTCTTTCTTTCTGTCTGTCTGTCTGTCTGTCTTTCTTTTTTTGCTCCTGGGTCTCTCCTGCTCCTAAACTGGGCTACCATGCAAATTATCTTCAACTTCCTCCCTGCAAATCCTACTTTCTTACCCGGGTATCTGAGCATCTCTCCCCCCTCCCCCCCCTCCCTCCACATACCCTCCCCCACCCCCAAAAGGTAGCATCCTCTAATCTGAAATGCACTTCCAGATAGATTAATCAGGGAAAGGAAAGGAGTGGGCAAAGCTGGAGCAAGCGAGGCATTGCACGGGGAGCATGTCTCTACTGCCTTGAAAGAAAACCCAAAAAGTTCCCAGGGTGGACTTCGGGCACATTAAAGTAGTGCTGGGAATATGCCTGCTCGGAGACTTCTCCCTTCTGGAACTGAGCTGCAACCCATCCCTCCTGCCTTGCTCTCTCCAACACATCCACATTTTGTTATTTCATACTCCCCCCGCCTGAGATTTTTTTTATTGTTGTTTATATCTCTGTTCCTACGCTGAACAAAACCAAAATGAATCCTCCCCCAGCACCCCCCATCCCTTGAGCAAATCACTCTCCTTGGAGCAGGCTACAAATAAGAATTCTAACAGCAGCAAAAATGAAAAAATAAAATAAAATAAAATAAAATAAAATAAAATAAAATAAAATAAAATAAAAGAAGACGTGAAGGCGCCGGTGGCTGATTCAGAACAGTTGTAAAATAAGGGTTTCCCGTCTCGGCACAAACACATGGACAGACACATGGACACACACACACCCCGGGTGGAAAATGTGCAGCTCCCAAAAATAAATAAAGAAATCCTCTTAATCTTTTTCAGCACCACCGGCGTGTGGACAGCTGCTGCCAGCCCTGCCGCCCTCCCCTGCTCGTCTGGACTCTCCAGCTTTCGCAAGTGGCTTCATCTCACCCCCTCAAAAAGGGGGGGAAAGAGGGAAAAATAGTCCTAAATAACCCAAATGGAGCTGACCCCCTTCTCTGTCTCTCTCTTCGGTTTCCAAGAGGGTCTATTATTTCTTTCCCTGCCGCCTCTTCCCCTGGCCAGCCGAAAATGAAATAAAATGAAATTGAAATGAAAGAGAGAGAGCCAGAGAGGGAGCAAAAGCCTGCCTTCCTCTTTCGATCTCTCCGGAAAGTTCAGGAGGTAACTCACCTTTGTGCATGCCAGTGAACCTGTCCTTCAGCACCGTCAGTTCATAGATCTTCCCAAACTCCTCGAAGAGCGGTTTGAGGTCTTTCTCGTCCAGGTTACGGGGGATCTGCCCAATAAAGAGCTTAATGGCATCGTGGTCCTTCATTGGGATGGTGGATGGGTTTCTGGGACTATGGTTTAATCCATTCATATGCCCATTGGTGCTGGGGTTGCTGTGATTGCTACTCAGGCTGGTATTGTCTGGCTGTCCATTTGCTAACGTGGCCATCTTTATATACATAGAGAAAATCTTCTTTCCTTTCCCCCCCCCCTTCTTTTCTCTCTCCCTCCCTCTCCCTCTCCCTCTCTCTCCCTCTCACTCGCTCTCCCTCTTTCACACACACACACACTCACACACACACACTCCTCCTTCTCCCTCTCCCTCTCTCTCTCTCTGGGTATGATCTGATTTTTTTTTATTATTTTTTTACATTGAAGGTCTGTGTCCTTTCCGTTTAAACAGGCTGGATCGGTTCAAATTCCCAGCCAGACTAGGGGGTGGGGTGTTAGTGTGCGGATGTGTGTGTGTGCAGGGAAGGGAGGCTGGGGGCAGGGGGCTGCTGCTGCCTCTGCTCGACCCGAGCCTCCTCCTCCCCTCCGAGCACCCCCTGTCTGCCTGCCCCGGAAGAAGCTCAATGGTAGCTTCCAACACAGCCCCTGGCTATAAATAGCACTAGGCGCATGGCTCTTTGAGAGACAGTCAATTTCTATTGTGCCAAGTGAGCAAAGGGGAATGGTTGCATTTTTAAGACCAATTATGATGTTTTTTTTTCTTCCTTTTCCTTTGCAAGCCCTCCGATCAATCGTTGTCATTATTTCAGTGATCATCGGGAAATCTTCCTTTTATTTGAGAGGGGAAAAAAAAAACACAAACCCAAGGTGTTCTGACTTCTCCCTATTATGATGATGCCTCTTATTTATTATTTACTCTTATTATGATTTCGCGATTATATATAATAAAAGCAGCTGAGATACTGACAAATCCTCTGGCTCGGAGGTTGCTGTTGCTGTTGTTGTTGTGGTTGTGATGTTACAAGTTCTCTTTACTATATCTATTCTTGTTGCATCTAAAATAAAAAAGCATGCTCTTTAAGCTCTTCCTTTTTTTTTTTTTTAATTATACTGCTGATGATGACATCAAGCTAGGAAAGGTGCAAACTGTATTATTGTAGGTCTTTGGAGGGAGAGAAAAAATATCAAGATGACTATTGTTAATTCTTGTGCTGCCGATATTTATTTTACGTGCAGTCAGTGCAGGCATTATCTCCTGTGCTAGCTACGTGTGTGTGTGTGTATTGGAAAGGGATTGCTTAGATAAGGTTTTCTTGTCCATCTTTCAAGCCATCAGGATATTCTGTCTCTCTCTGATGGAAACATAAATTGTATTTTGTAGTCATCAGGGATCGGGAGTTGCTTGTCCGAACAATGCTCTCTAGAGAAAGTATACTCTATGGTGGAAATGAAATCAGCTCTCCTTTCATAGCATCTGGGGGTGGGGAAGGCAGGGAGGCTTGCATTAAAGACACAACTCCCCTTTGTCCCCCAAATAATAATAACAACAATCCGGACAGCAACCAAAGTGCTGCATGAGCTCAGCACAATTTCCCTGCTTTTTTTCCCCCTTTTTTCCTACCCTCAGCTTCCCGTGCAAGCTGTGCAGGGACCAAGCTGGGAGCAGCCCCAGAGTTACATGGCCTGAACCACTCGACACCCCTAGTCCCCCCAGTTCCCCGGTCCCCCCCAGCCACCCGGGGAGGCTCCGAGCCTTTGTTCCCGGCGCTGCTGGCTGCTCCCCACGATGCAGGCGGTGGCATCGGCCCCGGGGGTGGGCAGGGAGCGGGACCCCTCCTTGTTCCAAGGGAGAGCCGGTAACACATGTGGCTGTAAACGGAAGGGGCAGCGGCGGAGGGAGGGAGGGTAGAGGTTTAAATTCGCAGTTTTCCTGCCTGTTTTGTCGGCCGGGATTTATTTATTTGTATTTCTGTTGTTGTTGTTGTTTAAAAAATAAAGGCGGCGGTAATAATAAATAAATGAAAAGGAACAGAACCACAGTACCGTTGTGGCAGGGACGGCTTTCACTTTGAGTTTTAACAACTGAGCAGCAAGGAAGGTAGCGTACTGCCCCCCCCCGCCAAAAAATAAATTAAAAATGAAATAAAATGAAATAAAATGAAATGAAATGAAATAAAATAAAATAAAATAAAATAAAATAAAAATAATCCTGATATTGTAGCTCTGCAACTCCCGAGGCTGCCTCCTTGAAGGAGGAGGGTCCCGGGGAGGCAGGTCGGGCTGGACTCCTCCCTTTGCTACCCCGGGACCCCCACCTGGGGGCGCCCCCCGCGGCTCTCGGTGCCTTTTGGGGCTCCTTGCGCGCCTAATAGAGTGGCAGCTGCAGGCAGGCTCCATGCATTGTCTGGTGCTGCTTTTTGGGGTGTAAGGGGGGAGTCTGCATCCCCTTCCCAGGCGGTTACTCACGACGTTGAGAAGGTGCAGGGTTCTGGCAGCATGGGAGCTGCGGGAGGGCAAAGCCCTCAGTCAAGCCCCTCTCCCACATTCCCAGCCCCGTGACTCACCTGCTTTCAGATCCTGTCTTGAGCCTCGGAGTGGGATAAAAGAATGGCAACAACAGCAAAACCCACAGTAAACAAAACCTTCCTGCAACCCCCACCCTGTGCCAGGACATTAAAAAGCTCAATATCCGCTCTTTCTGAACCTTTAAACCGCACCTGCAGTATAGTGAGGAGGGCTCACTGCAAGAAGACTCTTTAAACCTTTTTTTTAAAGAAGGAATACTCACCACATTGCAAAGTGAAAATGCACCGGCACGGAACCATCCCAGGGACAGGTCTGTTAACACCTTGTCAGTGAGCAGGCCACTGTGCCTGTAAGCACCGTTTATCCCAAATGAAAGCCAATTAGGGGAAAAGAGTCATTTTGTTGCTCACCAAGGGTATCCCTTTTTTCTACCAACATATATCTTTTAAAACTTTGAGCTGGTCCATGCCACATTTCCACAGAGCCATCAGCAGTCATTTAGAAATGGATGCTGTTCAAGTACAGCCCCCTGTTGCACAGGCACAGCTGTGAGGGATGGCAGGATGAAATAATATGGACACAAATATTGCTACAAGGGCTCTGCAATGAACACAGCTGCTGCTGGGGATGGAAATAAGCTGTACCCCATAAGCACCTTTACACATGTACAAGGGTCTGTACTGGATTTTAAGCAGATACAGGCAAAGGAGGAGTAAAATTGTTATCTATAAACCAGCCTTTGCCAAACAGTTCCCAAGTGAGAAATGTTCCCAGTGTAATCACAGTGGGTCCAGTTCAGCAGTCCATAAGCAGGGGAGTCCACGGGAGTATTATAAGAATAATTTGTAACAGGCTCTGGTTTCTCCCAGAGGGTAAAAATCATTTATCTGCTTGGAACCAAAAGAAAGCACTTTACTTTTTTTTTCATTCTTAGATTAGTTTTTATTATGTGTCTACTTGCAGAAAAAAAATAAAAATAAAATAAAATAACCTTCCAAGCCCATTCACAACCCCCTTTTGCTCCTGCTCCTCACTCTGGTCAGCATCTTTCTTTGGAAACACAAAAGCTATTTATCTGGGGCTAGGTTGCTGGTGATTCTTCCCTCCTAGGAAGACACGCTGTCCCAAATCCTCACCTCTGGAAAAATGCACTGACATGGCCAGGCCACTGGCAAGAGCAGCTGGATGCCCAGGAACAACCGGAGGTCTATGCATACCTCTTGTGAAAACGGGCTTGTAGCGCCCGGGCTTTGGCTTTTAATGTTCCTTTCAAATGGCTTGATTGATTGCTGTTAATCCTGTGAACAACTTCAGTGTTGTTAACAGGACTGCCCGCATTAGTAAAGGCACTCACATGCAATAGTATGCTCCTCGTCCCCATGACGTCCAGCTTTCCAATGACTTCCAGGAGGGCTGGATCAGGCCCTTGCTAGCAGCAAGTTTTTAATGAATGGTGTTTGGTGCAAGGAAGGGGAAAATAGTAATACATCAGTCCCAAATATCTTCATTATCCAGGAAACAAGCAGGCAAAGAAGAAAGGCAGGAACAGGCCGAAAGGTTGCCAGAGGGGGATGCTTCTGCTCAGCTTCAAAACCCTGGACCCAGAGCACACAGAACCAGCATTCGCTGACTGATATCAGACACATGGCAGGCTGCTTCTGCTCCAAATAAATAAACAGCATGAGTGAATTTTGGTTTTAAATAGCAATTTACCCTTCTTTAGACTTAGGTAGCTAAATCAACCCGTAAAGTCCCAGATTCTCTGCTGGCTTACTTCATTGTGGTTTTTCAAATAAAATATGAGACCATTAATAGCAAAAACACACATTGTAATCACGATCCGAAGATACAGCTCTCAGCCACTATTACAGGGCCCAATCCTGCAAAGTCTTCTAACTCAGATGGGATTGTTTACTTCAGCCTTGTTAAACTTTCCAGAGAGTGCTGACAGAATCAGAGCCTATTAGCTGTGAAATTGAATAAAATAATTGAGAGCTGCAACAGGGACCTCGAGCACAGCTAACAGAAGGAGTGAGACCAGCATCCGTGAGACATAGGGTGAGAACACAAACATCGGGGTGTGGGCCTGATCCTGACATGCTTAATCTGCATTGTTGTTAATCGGTATGCTGTGGTCAGAGGGATTATTCATCTGAGGAAGGATTACTCATGTGAACATTGGCAGCATCAGTTCCTGAATTAATGTGTGAATCAGTGTGGATTCTTTTTTTTCTTTTTCTTTTTCCTTCCACTTTAGTTAGAAAGAAGAAGGTTGATCGAGGAGAGAAATGAAAAACTATTTGCATCCAAAGGAGTTTAGTATAGGATTATAGTCAGTGTAGGCATGTAGTGGTTTAACCCGGCCGGCAGCTAAACACCACACAGCCGTTCGCTCACCCTCCCCCCTCCCTCTCTGGGATGGGGGAGAGAAACGGGAAAGTGAAGCCTGTGGGTTGAGATAAAGACAGTTTATTAAGAGAGAAAATAATAATAATAATAATAATAATAATAATAATCTGTACAAACAAGTGATGCACAATGCAATTGCTCACCACCCGCTGACCGATGCCCAGCCTTACCCCAAGCAGCAGGCCCCCCCGTTCCGGCTAGCCACCCCTATATATTGTTCAGCATGACGTCAGATGGTATGGAATACCCCTTTGGCCAGTTTGGGTCAGCTGTCCTGGGTCTGTCCCCTCCCAGCTCTTGCTGCCCCCCCAGCCTGCCCGCTGGCAGGACAGAGTGAGGAGCTGTAAAGTCCTTGGCTTAGTGTAAGCATTGCTCTGCAGCAATTAAAACATCAGCATGTTATCAACACTCTTCTCATCCTAATCCAAAACATAGCACCCTACCAGCTACTAGGAGGGAAAATAACTCTGTCCTAACTGAAACCAGGACAAGGCAACAAAAGGTATCAATGCAATAAAAGGGAGCTTTGTTTATGGAGGCCTTTTGTTATTAAAGTAGTGCTGGTGAGAGTTTCAGGTGGCAAAGTGAAGGCTGCATAGAAACCGGGGGTTAACAGAGGACAGAAAAATAGATGAGAGCATGTACGCATGTGTTCACATGTATGTTTGGGCACAGGTTTTGTGTGGAGAGCTCTCCAGAATATTCCTATTACCTATGCTGTGAGCACTTTAAACATGTTGTCTTAGTCCTTTGAAAAGAATATCAAGTTTATTATCTCCCCATCCCTTTTCCATAATATGTATGTCCCTGTACATAATGAGTATGAAAGCAGGCAAGCTTGCATTGTGAGGACAATAACGCTTCACATTAATATGGCCCTTTTCATCATCAAATAACTGTGCAATCATTAACAAATTAATGCTCACAGCACCCCTGTGAGGAAGGGAGATTTCAGTTTATAGGAACCATTAGCACCACAAATTATAAAGGTTGCCTGAGAGTTCCTATAATAAAATCCTGTTCAGCTTTGATAAACTGCATGTGTTGTGGCTGAAATTCTCTAAGTTGGGTGCCTGCATTCAGCTACAATTCTTTAATTACATATGGAAAATTTCAGCTGGATCTATTTGTCTGTCCCTGAGAAGAGCCCAGAGGAGAAATTTGTTGGTTTGAACTGAGTTAAATGAGATGCTTCGTAAAGCTCTCCTGTCCCCATGCTTTTGTGGTGGTTTTACCGTGCTAGGCAGCTAAACACCACAACTGCACTCTCACTCCCCCCCCTCAGATGAGGAAGGGAAGAAGTAAAGGAAAGAACAACTCACAGGTTGAGATAAGGATAATTTAATTAAAGAGAAAAAATATTATTGAGGAAATATTATTATTAACTAAACAATTCAACTAAAGGGAAAAAAGGGAAGGGGAAAGGGAATAACAAAACAAAACAAGTAAAGGCTATTTTTGAATTTTTGAAGCTCGATCCCCCTCTTTGTTGTTCTGATGTTCTTCAGTAGCGTGGCTCTTGGGCTTGTGGGCATCCACATGATGTACTTTTACATCCAGGTTTTCTACCCGGGCAGCAATATCTTGCCACAGGGTAGCAGCCCAGATAGATTTACCTCTGCACTGCCAGTTGCTCTGTTTCCATTGCTGCAGCCACCCCCTCAGTCTTGTGGGACTCCACACAGCAGCTTTCCATTTCTGATGGCTCCCTACCACACGGCAGGATCCGTCAGTGAATAACATACTGCTTTCTGTCTTCTGGAAATATGGTGGTGCCTCTTCAGCATGGGCTACCTCTTCTGTCGGCACTCCGCAATCTCTGCCTTCCGACCAGTCCATGATCTCTTCCAGGATTCCTGGGCGATTAGGTTTTCCCATTCGAGCCCGCTGTGTAATTAACGCTATCCCCTTACTCCACGTAGCGTCAGTCGCATGGTGTGTAGTGGGAATTTTCCCTTTGAACATCCAATGTAACAAAGGTAGCCGTGGGGCCAAGAGGAGCTGTGCTTCTGTACCCACAACTTCTGAAGCAGCTCGAACACCCTGATATGCTGTTAGCATCTCTTTTTCAGTTGGGGTGTAATTGGCTTCTGATCCTCGATAGCCCCAGCTCCAGAAACCCAGAGGATGACCTCGAGTTTCTCCTGGGGTCTTCTGCTAGAGGCTCCAGGTGAGGCCATGCTCCCCAGCTGCAGTGTAAAGTATGTTTTGCACAGCTGGTCCGGTACGGACAGGACCAAGGGCTACTGCACAAGCTATTTCTTGTTTGATTTGTTCAAAGGCCTGTTGTTGCTCGGGGTCCCAGTTGAAATAGTTTCTCTTTCGAGTCACTCGATATAGAGGACTCACAAGCTGACTATAGCCTGGAACATGCATTCTCCAGAATCCCACAAGGCCTAGGAAAGCTTGTGTTTCCTTTTTGCTAGTTGGCAGAGACATTGCCGTTATTTTGTTGATCACATCCATCGGAATATGGCGACGTCCATCCTGCCATTTTACCCCCAAGAACTGGGTTTCCTGTGCGGCTCCCTTGACCTTACTCTGTTTAATGGCAAAACCAGCTTTCAGGAGAATTTGGATTACTTTTTTCCCTTTCTCAAAAACTTCTTCTGCTGTGTTGCCCCACACGAGGATGTCATTGATGTACTGCAGGTTTTCAGGAGCTCTCCCTTGTTCCAGTGCAGACTGGATCAGTCTATGGAAAATGGTAGGGCTGTGTTTCCACCCCTGGGGCAGTCGATTCCAGGTGTATTGAATGCCCCTCCAAGTGAAAGCAAACTGAGGCCTGCATGCTGCTGCCAAAGGGATGGAGAGAAATGCGTTAGCGATATCAATTGTGGTGTACCACTTGGCTGCCTTTGACTCTTGTTCGTACTGAAGTTCTAGCATGCCTGGCACTGCGTCACTCAGTGGTGGCATGACTTTGTTCAGGCCGCGATAGTCCACCGTTAGCCTCCACTCGCCGTTAGACTTTCGCACTGGCCATATAGGACTATTAAAGGGTGAGCGAGTCTTGCTGATTACTCCTTGACTCTCCAGCCGATGAACCAACTCATGGATGGGACTCAGGGATTCTCGGTTTGTGCGATATTGCCGTCAGTGCACCGTTGTGGTAGCGATTGGTACCTGCTGTTCTTCAACCTTCATCAGTCCTACAACGGAGGGGTCTTCTGAAAGGCCAGGTAGGTTAGACAGCTGCCTAATCTTCTCTGTGCTCAAAGCCCACCAGTATCCTTTTGGATCCTTGAAGTACCCTCTGTTGAGGTAGTCTATGCCAAGGATGCATGGAGCCTCTGGGCCAGTCACAATGGGATGCTTTTGCCACTCATTCCCAGTTAGACTCACTTCAGCTTCCAATACATTTAGCTGTTGGGATCCCCCTGTCACTCCAGAGATACAGATGGGTTCTGTCCCTTGGTAGCCTGATGGCATTAAAGTACATTGTGCGCCAGTGTCCACTAGAGCTTTGTATTCTTGTGGTTTTAATGTGCCAAGTCATCAGATCCACACAGTCCAATAAATTCAGTTGCCCCTCTCCTCTGCCTGGCCAGAGGCAGAGCCCCTCTAGTCCTGGTTGGAGCGTCTGCCACTTAATTCTTGCAAATGAGAAGCAGAGGTCCTTTCATCAGGGTCAAGAATACCATCAGCTCTTCTACTGCCTCTGGAGAACTACCCAACAGAAACCGGAGCAGCGTTTTTCTTAGGAGCCCCTCTTCTTGCTGCTGTATTTCCTTGCAGTTCATGTACCTGAGCAGCTAGGGTTGAAGTAGGTACACTATCCCATTTCCTCATATCTTCCCCATGGTCACGCAGAAAAAAACACAAGGTGCCACATGGTGTGCGTTTTGGGTACTCTCTCTCTCGAGCAGGAAAATACTGATTCTTAGTGGCTGAAAAATCACTCCATCTGGATGAGGAGGGATATGCTCATTCTACGAGGTGGTCAAGTCTTTCGGACAGTTTCTCCACAGCTGAGACACAGGCCCATAGGGGAGCAGAGAGATTATCTTCATATTTTTTAAGCTGGCAGGACAGATTATACACTGTTGGTCCCATCCCCTCATCCCAATTAAATATTGCCAGCGTACTGGCATGTGAAGATGGTGCACTCCGCACCAATTTATGCCACATGGATGTTGTGCACTGGACTTCATCAGGATCTTTAGGTGTCTGGGCATTGTCCAAATTACTATAAACCATCTCCCGCACAGCTAATTCCCTCAGTTGCTGGAGACCTTTATCCACAGTGGCCCACTTGCCTACTTGATATACAATGTCATCCTTATGGGGATACCTTTCTTTCACAGATGCCAGGAGTCGCCTCCAGAGGCTGAGAACCTGTGTCCCTCTCCCAGTTCCTTTGTCAATTAGCATTTCTTTAGAGAGGGATCCCAGCTGCTTGGCTTCATTGCCTTCTAATTGTTGGCTATTGGCCCCAGTGTCCCAGCATCGAAGCAGCCAGGTGAGTATGTGTTTATTTGGGTGTCGACCATAATCCTTTCGTATTTCTCGCAACTCGCTCAGGGATAGGGATCGAGTGGTTTCTGATTCCTTTATGATTTCCATCTCTTCTTCCTGCTGTTTTTGTGATGGCTCTGCTTTAGAGGTGCCTGCCTCTTCCCCTTCTCCCTCCTTCTTAGGAGAGACTTCTTCCCTTACTAGACGAGCTGACGTCCGTTTCCATTGTTTTGACTTAACAATGGGGGCGACTGATACCATAGTCGGTTGGTCCTCTGGGTCAGCCACAGTATGTGTTATCTGGTCATCAGATTCGGAGACTTTCTCCCTCTCTTCAAGGTGCTGGATGATGTTAAACAGTGTTTGATAGGAGTAAGCCAGGACCCAGCACAATGCTGCAAGCTGTCGTTCTCCGGCATTGTCAGGGTCAGGGCATACGACTCTCAAACATTCTATCAGGTTTTTAGGATTTTGCACTTGTTCAGGGGTGAAGTTCAAAACTATTGGGGGAGACACCCGTGACAGGTACCTGCCTATATCCTCCCACACACCTTGCCACCCACCACATAGCTGTTTCAGGACAGATTCCCGGGTAAGATTTCTAAACAATTGACTAATCTTAGAGAGAAGAGGAGACCCGTTATGCAGAATTAGAAATAGCAGTATATGGGTTACACATGGATATTCAAAATACTCAAAAACTGTTGTAATTAGCCCACTGTGAAAGAAGGAGAAGGTACCATTCCTGATATTATTCATAAACTGACTTCCAGATGAGGAAAGGAAGGCAGTGTAATTTTGAATATTCTCTAAAAGATAGTTTCCATGAGACCCAAATGATAACAGTGCAGAGCCTGAGTGCCAGATTAAACTCAAGGCCAGTGCTTGACAGCACAGCGAGTTTAAAAAAACGAACACAGATGGTAGCACATTCTCAGATCGGATATAGAGGTGAAAGGAGAATATGACTTGGATTGCATGACGCATGATCAAACAAGCCAATATTAACAGGACACTGAACATGGTGACTAGCAAGTAGGTGCGTTAGTTGTAAGAGTTTTAATCAATTCTATGGTTATCTCAACCCTTCGGGCCCCACGTTGGGTGCCAAAAAGGACTGTGGTGTTTTTACCGTGCTAGGCAGCTGAACACCACAACCGCTCTCTCACTCCCCCTCCTTAGATGAGGAGGGGAAGAAGTAAAGGAAAGAAAAACTCACAGGCTGAGATAAGGATAATTTAATTAAAGAGAAAAAATATTATTGAGGAAATATTATTATTAACTAAACAATTCAACTAAAGGGAAAAAAAGGGAAAGGGGAAGAGGGAAGGAGAAAGGGAAAAACAAAACAAAACAAGTAAAGGCTATGTGGAAGTGCAGAGGAAAGAAATTACTCTCTACTTCCCACAAATGAGCGATGCTTGACCACGTCCTTGAAGCAGGGCCTCAACGCATGTAGCTGGTGTTTGGGAGGAGGACAGACGTTTTTGCAACGAGAGCCCACCCCTCCCCTCTTCTTCCTTTTTCCACCTTTTATTGCTGAGTGTGACATCATGTGGTATGGAATATGCCTTTGGTTGGTTTAGGTCAGCTTCCCTGGTGATTTTTCTTTCTCACTTTTTTGCCCACCCTTTAGGAGGATTAGAAAAAGTCCTGATGCTGTGCCAGCACTTCTCAGCAGCAGACACAACACTGGTGTGATACCACTGCTGTTCTAGCTACAAGTTCAGAGTGCAGCACTGTATGGGCTGCTTTAGGGAAAGTTAACATCCCAGCCAGACCCAGTACAGCTTTATAGCATGATGAGAAGAGCTGACAGGAGGTGAAGCTCTTTCTCAAGCCTTTTTGTTCTTCTGGGGAAAATCTGCCCCGAAGTGGCCAATTAAAAGCCTTGGTAAAATGGTAGTTCCCACAGTCTCACTAGAGATGCAGATTTCCAAAACCAGGTTCCCCAGTGGCTCGGTTCTCACTGGGAATGCTCCGGCAGAGACAAGAGCTATCCCTGGCATCACAGCACTGCCCAGGGACAGACCGTGAAAAAAAATGGAGCCTGGGTACCTGAGACAAAATCAGAGAGTCTGTCTTCCTTGTGTGTTCAGGGACTGTCAGGAGATCCCACACTGAGACTACAGCAGGTGAGAAGAGACAGCTGAGGGGGATTCAGCAAAGTGGGAATGAGAAAGGAGGTTGAGGTACACTGGGATGGGTTGAGAAAGGACACAGATGGGAGCAAGCTGGGGTTCAGACTTGGGGGTAGTTTCTCTACCAGCAAAGAAAGCAGGTTCAGAGCATAGGGTTAAGAAATACATTAATTATCTTCATCTTAGCATGGTCCTTGGCATGGTCTTTGTCCCATATCAGCCTCCCATACACCTTCTGGGGGCAGTTTGGAGGTCATCACAGACCAATAGGGTGTTTCTAATAGATGTTTTAGGCAAGGCTAGTGTATTTTGGGGTAAAAGAGAGCTAAGGCATATGGATATGTGGTGCCATGCCATTTGGTCCCAGTGTTTAAGAATTCCCTGGTTGTTTATTTGCATTGACCCAGTTAGCTACAGAGCTTGGGAGGAAAGGTTGTGCTGAGATGTAGCAGTCTCCTTCTCAGTAGAAAAAAAACCTGGGAAAACAGAGAGAAATTAGGGGAGATAAACATAATGGGGAATTGTTTGTGACAGAATAACAGGGACAAAGGAAGGAATATGTTGCAAGAAAATATTAGAAAATAAGCTGTAGTGGATCTGAGAACTTGTGAAGATGGCAAACTCAGGGATAGGGTAGTGGAAATTCAAGGTAGGAAAAAGACAGATTGAGAGGGAGCCAGAAGGTGGAAGTGGCTACAGGACTTGAACTGGAAGGAGGAATGCAGAAAGAGAGTGGGGTGGATCTGAGACAGGAATGAGTTAGAAGAACAAGGGGCTGTGCCTGGAGGAGAATATCTGCACTGCAAAACCCACTCTCCTGTGTGCTTGAAACAGGAGGCAGAATCCCCTGGTCCTCTGCAGTCAACAAACAGCATTGTACATCCCATCTATTCTGTGAGAGACTGTGTTATTAAAGGCTGAATCAGAATGCATCTCTACAACAAAGGCAAATCCAGGTTGTGCATGCAACCTCCATTTTGGGGTTCTTAATATTTAAGTCCTGTTTTTACAACCAGAATCATTTTCTTATAATTAGGTGTGTCCATTTTTTATGTGTGCCTGCATATATGCATGTGCATATGGGTGTTCAACAGTTATATTTATTATTCAAGTGATGAGCATGAGGCAGATGGCTGCAAGGAGAAAAAGTTGCACTTTGTTTTTGTTGTTGTTGTTAGTCTCTCCAGCTTGGGATTCGGGGACTTTAACTTAATTTAGTTTAAAGGCTGATTTCAAACCATCTTTTTGGGAGTGCTGTCCTCCCACAGCTCTTCTCACAGTCAGTGCATATTCTTGAAAATCAGGCCTATCTCTGAAAAGGACTTTAAGCAGCTAATTCATACTTGGGCACCCAGCTGCTTGCTGAACTTTGTGAGACGCAAGCATGCAGATTAGGTGTGTGATGTTAGCATCCAAAGTCGGTGCTCACTTTTAAAGTGGAAGTTTACAGCCTCAGGGGAAGCAGTGACAAAGTCAATGCTCAGATTCAGAATGACCTGATATCCCGTGGCATGTTTTACTTCTGAAGCTATGCCATGTCTCACATTGAACAATGGTGTGTTGTAGGCACAGTCTCAATATTGGATTTGTTTGCATGAATAAATACTTGCTTTACAAAACCCATTCTTGCTCCTATTTTATTCTCAAAGTAGCCAGAGGGAATGTCAGTCAGCATCCAGCATCAAGGCTGCTGACTTCATGTAGCCTCATTATCATGCAGATGCATGGTGGATGACCAAGTATTGACAGCATGCATGGGGTATGCATGTGTGTGCCTCGATGTGTGCATGCACACACACATGGGTGGAAATGCTGTAGACAGAGAAGGAGACACTACAGCCAAGTGTGCAAAAATGCTTCTCATCAGTTTTCTGTTAGAATTTCATAGCATCCTTAAAGATTTTTTTTTTTATTTTGTATTACCTGTCTGTCTCTCTCTCTATTTCACTGTCTCACTCTCTATATACCTATACCAATCCATCAGTCCTCTGCTGTCTGATATATGATATCTCTACCTGCATTATTTGCTACTATTGTTGCAAATATGCTCAGTTTCCTTAATAGTCATTTTTTTTAATTTATCCTAGAATTTATGACTGTAATAAACTCTAGATATTTTCTTACGCCTTTTAAAATTCTATTTCTACTATTTTTTTCTGTTTCCGTTCAGGCTAATAAATCACCTATAGCATTGGTTGTCTTTTAAAGGCTGGACATGCAGATAGAGGTTGTAAATAAAATAAGAATATACAAACTGCCCAGGGCTTCAGCAGAAAAGGGAGAGACTACGCATGATTCTAGTTAATCATGTAGCCAACCCAACATTAATAAGCTTATGGAACAAATACAGAAGGCTGTCTGGCTGCTGTGTGAGCACATTAATGTGGATTCTCTAGGAAAGCATAGGGTCTTGGTCACTTCAAAATTACATTTCCACTTGGGAGCTGTTTTCAACTCAGATACCTTTCTAGCATCTCAGAGAAATTGCACATTGCATGTACCTCCCTTTGATCTTCAAGTAATAGCTGTAGTACAAGTGACAGCATAATACAAAGATTCAAACTCCATTTGCTCCGTTGACTGCAATAGGAGGTGAAGAGGACTTTTCCTGTATTTTCAGCTGGTGGGTTTTGCTGGGCCTTAAATCAGTGCTGAAATTAGAACAGACAATTTTTCATCCTTTGTGCTTTCTGCATATACCCATTTAATTTAGGAACCCCAGTTACCTCTGTAGTGGATGCTGAAGGATAGATGTTGTTGGTCTGTTCATCCCTTCAGACCTCTAGCTGAGGAGGAATTGGTAGATCTGAATTCAGAAAGCAGAACTACTAGATCACTAGGAGGCAGCAGATGAGAAAAATGTTTAGAGAAGGTCAAAAGATGGACTGGAAAAGAGGGAAACTGAGAAGGAATGCAGGGGTGAAGGGAAAACTCACTGACAGAGAAGGCAGAAGATAGCAAAAAAGCTACAGCTTTGTGGAAGAACTAGAAGAGTCTTGGTGAGGAAATAGGCTAGGATAAGAAATGCAGAGGTTATCAGAAAAGGGTTGGGTGGGTAAGGAGAATGAGACCTTTCTGAGGAAGCTCTGAACATGCACATAAGGAAATTAGATGCAAGGGCTTAGAGGGTTTAAAAGCATAAAGTGAAAGAGGTTGAGTGTGGGGAGAAATGGCAAAAAAAAACGTAGGCTCTTCCAAAGTCCATAATAATAAAGGGTCTCTGACTCCTGCCATGCTTCTACTGTCTGAAAATTCAAGTAGGAGACTGGTAAAATGTTCCAGTTCCATCTGCAGTGGCTCCTGATGGAGGCTGGAAACCTTCTAATGCTATCAGCTGTCATAGGAGGTGTTGTGACAGAAAATAAAGCAATGAGTCTAAGGATATCATGACCCTTGTGAATTTATCTACACTAAAAAAGTACATAAGATGAGCAGCAGAATTTGTATATGCATTTACATACATATATTAACATTTAAATAGTTGAGTAGAATTAAAATATAGATACTTCAAGGTTAGGATGTGCCAGTTTCACATACAGTCTGAAGTGAGTCTTTTTGCATGAAAGTATGGAGCAATGAAGCATGGATTTCAGTTTTCTACCTGCTGGACTGAGCAGATCTCCCACTGATGCTTCAATATCAAGTTGTCTCAAGCCCATGCAAGAAGAGAAATTAAATATTTGTATCAAAGGGGGATCAATGACGAGTCAGAAGCAAAATGGAAGGGTGCCTGTCCCATAGTTCTGCTGGCATGTGTTGGCTCACACTGTGCTTCTGCTGGTGCAAAGCCAGAGAGGCACTGAGAAGAGACCTAGGTGAGCTAAGTCCCAGATCGACAGAATTGAACGTCGCTTTCCAGGGGCAATTGATTTAGAACTGAAAAGGCCTGCTCTTCTTCCCAACTTGTGCCAAGGGAAAACTGTCCTGGTTACAGGACAATAGAGAAAAAGGGGTTCTCTGAAAAGTTTGCTGCTCCAACTTCCAGCAGGCAGTCCTTTAAACACAGGAATGAAGATTCTGACCAGGATTAGAGGGGCCCTGCCTCCAGCCAGGGTGAGGAAACGGACAATCGAGTTTATTGGACTGTGTGGATTCGATGGCCTGGCACGTCAGACACAGAGAAGTATAAAGCTTTAGCAGACACCTGTGCACAATGTACTCTAATGCCATCAAGCTATAAAGGGCCAGAGCCCATCAGTATTCATGGAGTGACGGGGGGATCCCAGCAGTTGACTGTATTAGAGGCTGAAGTGAGTCTAACTGGGAATGAGTGGCAAAAGCACCATATTGTGACTGGCCCGGATGCTCCTTGCATCCTTGGCACAGACTATCTTAGAAGAGGATATTTCAAGGACCCCAAAGGGTTCCGCTGGGCTTTTGGCATAGCTGCCTTAGAGACAGAGGGCATTAAACAGTTGTCTACCTTGCCTGGTCTCTCAGAGGACCCTTTTGTTGTGGGGTTGCTGAGGGTTGAAGAACAAGTGCCAATCGCTACTACCACTGTGCACCGGCGGCAATATCGCACCAACCGAGACTCCCTGATTCCCATCCATGAGCT
>MU014702.1:660611-706887 GCA_011075105.1 Heteronetta atricapilla
TGAGTGGCTGCAGGAGCAGGAGCTGGAATGGCTGCAGGGGCTGGAGCGGCGGCAGGAGCAGGGGCTGGAGCGGCTGCAGGAGCTCCAGCAGAGATCTGCCTCAGGACAGATCTCCGGATGAGATGCCTAAGTAGTTGTTTAACCTTAAACAAAACCTGAAGCGCATTCAAGAGACATAACAACAAGAACATACTGGTCTGCGTATCCCAAGGATATTCAACATCTTGGAGAGTTATCGTAACTAGCTCAGGGGATAAGAGGGTGCTGAAGGAGTGAGGGAGAGTGAACAAGTAGGGAAAAATATATTCCCCTGTCCCCTCCACAGACTGGCTCCCCGATGAAAAAAGGCAGTAGGTGTAATTGTTAATGGTTTCCGAGATATAGTTTCCAAAGTACAGAGTCGACGACAGTGTTGAGTACAAATACCAAGTTCAAGTCATGGCCAGATATTTCATGATATCGTAAGCTATTGTTACACCGCACAGTACCATAATGATTTTAAACCAGGGCCCCCAAAAGTAAAACAGCACAAGGGGGATCACATACAGAAAGTAACGTGCTATAAAATTCAGTCTGGAATACAGGCACAGCAGACTTGAGATTAAAGCAATCAACATTCTGATTAGCAACTATTAAGCAGCTCTAATACTTATACCAATTTTAGTTTAATATACTCTGGTCAGATCCGTCGTTATCTCAACCCTTCGAGCCCCACGTTGTGCGCCAAAAGGACTGTTGTGGTTTAACTCGGCCAGCAGCTAAACACCACACAGCCGTTCGCTCACCCTCCCCCCTCCCTCTCTGGGATGGGGGAGAGAAACGGGAAAGTGAAGCCTGTGGGTTGAGATAAAGACAGTTTATTAAGATAGAAAATAATAATAATAATAATAATAATAATATGTACAAACAAGTGATGCACAATGCAATTGCTCACCACCCGCTGACCGATGCCCAGCCCAACCCCGAGAGCCGGCCCCCCACCCCGGCTAGTCACCCCTATATATTGTTCAGCATGACGTCACATGGTATGGAATACCCCTTTGGCCAGTTTGGGTCAGCTGTCCTGGCTATCTCCCCTCCCAGCTCTTGCTGCACCCCCAGCCTGCCTGCTGGCAGGACAGAGCGAGGAGCTGAAAAGTCCTTGGCTTAGTGTAAGCATTGCTCTGCAGCAATTAAAACATCAGCATGTTATCAACACTCTTCTCATCCTAATCCAAAACATAGCACCCTACCAGCTACTAGGAGGAAAAATAACTCTGTTCTAACTGAAACCAGGACAGACACATTGACTATGAAAGGAAGTTCAGTTTGTGAAACCAAATTGTATTCTACCCTCAGTCACTGCACACTGAGCCGGGTCAGTGGTCAGCTCTGCATTCATTTCACTTTTCTTTTTCTTCAGAATTTACAGCTCCTCCCTGCCTTCAGAGTTACCGAGGAAGCACACATGTGATTTTATATCATGCAGACATTATGTTTTTATGTGTAAACATATATACACACTTACACACATGCATATGTGCACACAGGCTCTGTAGAAATTACTCATTATGACAAGCAAGAGACAGAAAAAAATCAGTTCATGCCTTTCTTTGCTTGAAAATTTCTATTGCTTTACTGCTGAATGATGTTTCTGTACTATCTACATAATAAGTACCCTCTTTCTTCAGATAATTAAAGGGATGCTGCCCATATCCAACTAAAATTATATATTTTTACATGGTGACCTTCTGTTAATAAACATGTGATATTATTACAACTGAACAAAACCTCACAACTCCTCACTATTTCCCTCCACTTAGGCTCTTTATTATCCTTCTTGTGCATTTAGCACTGGTGAAAGTTGCCAGAGAAACACTTTCATTAAAAGGACAAGGCAACGCAGCCTGTTGTCTCACACCTGGAGTCTCATGATTTACACTCAGTTCTTGGTTCTGATCTCTGGCATGGCCATGGGCCACTTTGTTTTGTGTTTTATGACACAAAATGGGAATAGCATTATTTTCCCCTTAACTCTCCCACACAGAGTCTTTCAATGAAACACAGTAGAAAACTACTGTCTTTTTCAAGGCTGAGTGCTTGCCAATGGAACATCACTGATTTTCTCCAGACCATGATCCTGTATACATCTTTAGAGTGTGAAAAAATCTCCCTCTGACTGTGATGATGCATTTTGGTTTCTGGTATTTTGGTCTACCCTGTAACATTAGAACCAAAAAAGTTATGAGACCAGTAGGTGCAGCAAGGGAAAACAACAACATCAACAAAAAACAACCAATCAATCAATCAAACAAACAAAACCTACAAAACACAACAACAACAAGAAAACAGCTAAACAAAGAAAAATATCAGTTGCATGAGGTCAGAAAAGTCCTTGAAGAAATCTAATGGGTGGCAAAGCATCCACTGTTACATTTCTGATTTGTTGTTTTCCTTAACAATATGGTTGGATTGATTAAAATTTTGAGTAGATTTTGAGTAGAAAAATTTTGCATTAAACAATTGCTTCTGATAATCTAAAAGGAACGTCTTGAAATGTTTGATTTTTGCATGCAAAACACCACCTTTTACATGCCAGGCCCTTTGGAAAACTTCTGCAGCACTTCTCTATGCTGAATCAGAAGCCCAAAAGTGTGTTAGATGCCAGTGCAATGTTAGACATGCCTTTCTCAAATAAGATGCAAAACTGTGGTCCTGTGAGGCCAGAGATCACTGAGAACAGACTGATTTAACCAGAAAAGCAGCAACAAGAAAATGTTTTAGATCTGGAAGTGAAGGAAAAATCTCTCCTTCACTGATACTGCAGCATCAGTAAATGGAGAGTGAACGTGAATATTCTGTTTGGGCTTTGGGTAGGGCAGACCATGGGATCTTCAATAACTGTCAGTAGGCAGGACTGGATTTGATGTCTTGTTTGAAGACATGCATCTGCAGGATCACAATACCCTCCGCTGACCTCAGCAGAACCCTGTTTGGTAACTGGCATGAAGTGGAAAAGAAAAGAGGTCTTTTACTGACATTCCTATCTCCTGCATCACCTGGGTTTCCCTTGCAGATCTCTCATCTAACCATTATTATAAGGTTGCAATAGTGGCAATGCCATAATAAAGCTGAGTTGTGATACCTTATAATGTAAATTTCTCCTGCATTACATTTTTGTGATTTAATTATTTTTCCAATTTTGGCACAAATTCATCAAATGAAAAACAATTTTTCTAAGTTTTTTTCTCTTCCTCGGTAAAATATTCTGATGCTTTTACTGAAAAAAACTTCAAATAAAACTTCTTTTAAAATGTGATTGTATTTATTTTTGTTTTTCCTTTTTTTTTCAATGCCTCTATTAATTTAAGGCAATCTCTCCATGCTTCCTGTTCCACCCTGTGACTCATCTTTAGGATTTCTCAGTCATCTGCTGTGCAGTGGGAGTTGAAATAATCAGCAGAAAAGTTGATCTCCAGAATTTTTTATCTTTTTCTTTTTTCTTTTCCTAATGTTATAACTGAATCAAGATATGCCAAGGAAAAACGAGGGACTTGACAAAGATACATTAAAAAGTTACAAACAGGCTACAGCAGAATCATATTAACAGTAATATTGCTTTTAGACCTTTGACTGCTGTGAAGGCAACTGATTCTAACACCATTAGAGGAGACAATTCAGCAGCTACGATCTAGGAGATGGAGAGTCAATTTCCTCCTCAAGCACAAACTCTCTGTGTGACTGTTTCTGTTGCCCATATGTCAAGGAAGAATTATAGCATCTCTTTCCTTCACAGGAACGCTGATAGGATAAATACAATAAGAACTAGGAAACACTCAAGTCCAGACTCATCCCACCTAACTCTGACACCTATCTGAGGAAACCAAGAAGAAGTTTAGTTATTCAAGAATATATAAAGTCGAAGCAGAAGGACAGACATCTGCAGAAGGCAATTCAGTATGCTGGAGGTGTGAGTCACCTTCAGGAGTTATCTTTTTTCACTGAACCCATGGTAACTGTGTACTTAAGTATGGTATGCGGTTTTCTGAATACAGGTATCCAAAAAACACTCAGATGCCCCGTAATAGCTAAGACGTGCTTCGGGCAGATAGCTATGTCGTGTTAAGGGGTGTAGCCGATTAACTATTATGGATCCGGTCGGATTCAGGGTACTGAACTATCATGGTCACAGATTCACCAATAACATATTAACCAATATGAGTCCAGTTGGATTCAGGGTACTGAATTATCACAGTCACGGATTCACCAACAACATAACACGCCCTCACTCTAGTCACGTTCAATGAGAACGATCATGGCTAGGAACAATACAATTAAATGTAATTTATTACAGCAACAGGTACACAGGTTTTTAGATTGCCAGGGATAATTTACTATCTGAAAAAGCAAGCTAGCATGCATGAAATACACAGGTACACAACCTGGAAATTAACACGTTAAAAGGCACAAAGACTCTAAATATTTCTAAGTTTCCTCGGAGACAACAAAAACAACCAAGTGTTCAAATTTCACCCAAAGGCATCCCAATGGGGAGGGGGGGGGGGGGAAGCTCAGCCTGTTGACTGATCCCAGAAGTCAGGATGGTATCCTCCCTCATGATGATATCTTCCCTGACATCCCCTTTCTCTTAAGCCAATTTATATTATTTTCTGTCCTTTAGGTGGAACTTGAGTGACTCTAGTCAAGCATATCTTAGTTATGATTGGTGAAAAGTTTTCTCGTCTTCATTTAAAGGAATAGGCTCCGAGAAATTCAGAGCGTGTGCTCAGTGAGGGGTGGTCGCACCTTGGAGGCGGGTAGCTTTTGGGATGGAGGTGTGTTTTGGTATTATAATGATATTATAATGAGCAAAAGTACACTAGAGTACAGCATTTTGTCAAAAACATGACAGGTCGTCAGCTCAGGGTGGCAAATGTGCAGTTTATCGGCCTCGGTGTGCACAAGGACAGTTGAGTCCCCCTCTTGTCACAGAGCCTAGCCGCAGTGTCTCCACTCTGCTCTACGCTCCATACTGTTCCTTAGAGTCAGCACACCAGGTTCCCCTAGTGCAGTAACATCTAAGGTTGGAAGCCTAGGGAACACTCAGGTCATGCAGCTATGCGCTACCCCAAAAACCTTTTCAATGCTATACATTTTCTTTAAAATGTGAATATTAGTTTTATTTTCCTAGTCACTTTAGGCAATTACTCCACAAGATATGACACATGACTTCCATGACTGGGTGGAATGTCCCACAGCTCTTTAGATGACAGTGGATGCCTATGTTGAAACAACTGAATTTCTAAATGGCCTTAAGGACAATACCGCCGAAGGCCATTCAGAAGTTGAACAGAGATATAGTTATACCCAGCTGAATATATCTGTTGAGATAAAACTGTGACCACCTTGAAAAGTGTGCAAAGCCTTGAAAGTATTTTTCCTGTTCAGTTTCCTATCTTCTTTCAGTTTCCAGTTTCACCTTAACTGTATGCCAGATGTGAGTTTCTCTAGGAATAAAGACAGGTGAAATATGAAGTGGGTAACCCTATTTACATTTACACTGTGGTGGGGTGTTAGAGCAGTGACATTTCCCAACCTTGCCACAAAGAGTACGGCACACTGCACACTGCTCAGCCTCTGGCCATTAGGTGCTCCCAGCCTTGAAAGAAATGTTCTCTATACCTCTCTTCCCAAATGTGTGGCTGCTTTGTGTGTGCATGGGCATAGCTTTGTGCCTGAGCAGGTTTTACTGTGTGGGAGTATAGGTGATCTTGCAGTGGGCTCTGTAAGAGGTAGCTAAAATACCGTGTAGAAAATTCAAGATCATTCTTGGATATGCCATGGAGGTGCTCCTGATCAACATTTCCTGAGCACGTCGTTCATCATCTTAGTCTCCCTGTGGGTGTATCTGTGGCCCTCATTGCTCTTGCCTCTGAGCATCCCCTCATCTCAGATGGCTGCAGACCTTACTTAAGAAATTTAAATTAATAGGCTAGTTGCTCTACATTCCCTGTAAAGTCAATGGAGAGAGACAGAAATCTCCAGGCAGGGATTCAGATATAAGGTGGGCTGAATTCCCCTCCAGAGAGGCTATCTCCATCAGCCTAGACCATCTCTGCACCTGATCTAGGAACCTCTGATAACTTAAAGCTGCACATGCAAATGTGTCTTAAAAATGATAATTAGAAACTGTAACAAATTCCTTCTTTGCCAGTGGAGATACGACCCTGGTGTATAATGCCATACCCTCTCCATATCATTGGCTTATTTTCCCATCTCTCAGTTCCAGAGCCTTGCCTCTGCCTTGCTGTATTTGAAAGATTATAAACTTTCTTCCCTGTCCTCTTAATTATTCCTTCCACCCTTGCTAATAGCTGACCAGTTTTCCACTGTACTGTAGCACAATATATAATAATTTGCAATTATTGTCCATTTAGGCTTTCCCCTGTGTCTTCTTTATTCCTGCTATCAGTAGACCTGTACACTGCTTTTCTGCTGATTTTACTACCAGATTCATTGCTACTGAGATGAAAAAAAAATCACTGATGATCTACAACCTATTATACAATTTTCCCGCCTGTCATTATCTTGTTTTTTCTTTTTTTTCTTCCAGTTCCTTGATCTACTGTGGAGACTTTATGAAAATTGCTTTATAACAGGCCTTCCTCTGATGTTGCATTCTCTTCTGTACTGGATCATTCCTTGAGTATTTTGCTGCTGTCTTCTGTACAATAGTTGCAGTTTATGTGTTACCTGGAGGTCAGTGTGCACAATAGCTCTGCTGTGTTTGACTCAGCTTCCCCACCCTCTTTTTTTTTTTTTTTTCCCCTCTCCAGACAACCAAGGTAACTAGGATCCTAGAATCCTAGCTGGGATATTGCAGTTCATTGCCTTTCATTTTCATTATGAGTTAGGAAATTATTACAACAAGTCTGACCTACTTCTTAGCATCCGCATGTGAACTGTTCTGTGTCTAAAGAGCACTTATCTCCTATATTTCTTCAGTCTTTGGTTAGGCTCCTGGCCTGGGTTAGGTAGGCTAGTAAGCCTTTCATCCAGTGAAACCCTTGGACTGAAATGCAGTGAATATCTCAAGTCAAAGTCTAGTGGCTGTTATGTGATATATATGATAAAGGCATATTAATGACAATAACATTTCTAAACAATTCAGACAAACAATTTTCTAAACAAATCTGTTCCTGTAAATGTTGTGTGATAAATGACTGAGTCCCAAATAGGATTAAAATTAAAGTTTGTAATTTATTAAGCGAATAGATGCAAGCAAACAGCGCTGGGTGCACCGGGAGTCTCTGCTCCACCAGGATACACACCTGTTACATCAGGGGGCTGATTTTTATGCTCCTAGACTAATACATATTCATCACTATTCCTAGAAAAGGCAGGGTTATTATAATTAGTTCCCAGAATCCAAACCCTCTCCGGACACGTGCGTATCAGTCTCTGGTGGTCTTTCTGGGGGTCTCTCGTGCTGAAGGCTCATAGTCTTCCTCCCAGGCTTTGTCCTTCGGTCGTCCTTCAACTCCCCCTTTCTCCTTATTTGGTGGATCTCTTTGCTGGATATCAGACGCTTAGGCAGCGCCCCATGCAAAAGTCAGCAGTTTCCTAAAAAAAAATCCTTGGTCCTCTTATATCCCAGACTAGAGTCTCAATGTTTGCCCTTCAAACCCTCTATTTACAAAAATTGCTGGACCCTTCATTTGCATGATACAAAAACTATGTGCACTAATCACTCTGTTTTTCTTAAATAGAAGGTTATATTTCATCATGCGGCCCTAGCATTGTTCCATACTGACACGAATCAAATTAACACTTTCACAATCCCCCATTTCTTTATTTCATGGTATTGATGCATTTTTTTTTTTTTTTCCAATGGAGTCAATACTTGCCGAATTGGTACCAATTTTGGATCTTCTTTTGTTTTTATTATCACCAGGGAATGGGTTTTCCCTTTCCCTGGTTCTGGGTCAACAGGTACCACAAATATTTGCATTCCTTGTATAACCGAGTGTATTAATCTGGTAAAACAGGGTGTTAAACATGGAATTATTAACAACCTTCCATATATTCCCAATACAACTATCCTGATTATAGTAAGACAACCACCACCCATAAAGTCCCTCCATAATTCTCTTAAATTGATTTCATTCCAAGTTTGAACTGGGACATGTGCAGTTTTATTCATTTCTTTTTACAAGTTCATTCACAGCTTTTCCTCCATCATCAATCTCTAAACAGCAATTACTAAGGTTAAATTTTCCACAGATTCCTCCTTCTTGTGCTAGCAAATAATCTAAGGCTAAGCGACTTTGATACAAAGCAGTTCTCATATTGCTATTTTTTTGCAATTAATCTGAGTGCATCTCCAGTTTTATTCACAACTATTTCTACTACAGCTTGCAACCTAATTATTCTATTAAGCATATATATTGGGGTCCTATAGCCCCAGGATCATTACTCCAACAAGCACAACCCCAATCTGGGGGTCCACAGTAATGATAACCCCTGTCCCACGCGTAATCTCTTATCCAGTCAGTGTAACACGTAGAAGTCACTGTTCCACCCTTTCTAGGACAAATGTACTTGGGCTGGTTACTATATCTCCTCCAACTCAGGCTTCCACAATCAGTATATGGGTCTTCATCTATAATATCACAGGCATCAGAGGTTATCGACACTGAGGTATTCATGGTGGTTACAACTTCACTTGTTCCAATTAGTTTGCCTACTTTTGAATCTGTCTTCATTTCTACCCAATATTGATAAGGGAGTTCTTTTGGATCATACATACAGTCCTGTCACCTTCTCTGCATAGAACATACTGAGCTAGGTTAAAAATGCAGCTTCCTATTTTCTGGCCTTTACAGTCATTGACAGTATGATACACCAATGTTTGGGAGCTCAACCATCCTTTTCTAGTAGTTACTATACATTGACCGCAGTTGTTGGCCGTATCTTGGGCCAAGAAACTCACCCCAAGTAGGACTAGAAGAGGTCCGGTAAGGGCCATGGTGATCGGCGCTCACAGCCAGAAAGGGGTTGCAGCCCTTGGCAGACCTTCCCAGCCACAGAACCAGTTCCCTATCCAGTCTTGCCCTCTTCCCTAACCTTAAAGGGGTATACACTGCAGATAGCTTACTGTTACCTCCAGGGGATAATGCTTAACCACTCCCTGTTACTGATAAATCTCTTCCCTTAATAGGTATCTATTCAAGAGTTTCTCTGTTTACTAATTTTACAGGAGTAATTACAATAAATTTGGAGTAATTACAATAAAGGAGTAATTACAATAAAATTACCACAGCAACATAGCTTATGCTCTTTGATGAAGGCTTCTTCAAGTCCATCTATTGGTTAGTTTATTTTCTCTTGGTTCTGATATTACTTTCCACTCTTCCACTGGACCTTTTACTCATGACACGTGTCCATCCTTTTTCAGCAGTTCTCACAGCTGTTTCCTTGTTAATAGATAACAGTTAATAAATAGCAGCTGTTTTCTTGTTAATAAGAAAGGGTGCTTTGCAGAGGGGAGATGAGTTTTCTTCCAAGGTTTTAATTAGAATCCCATCTCCTGGTTTTAACTGGTGAATTGCAAATCTTAAAGGTGGTGTCTGAGCCATCATTCCAGTTTCTCTCAGCTCTTTTAATCTTCTACCAATGGGAATTATATATTTCTGGATACTACAATCCTCAACTGCATTGTTCCTTAGGGGCATCCCTTGAGAATAAGGCATTGCATATATCATTTCATGTGGTGATAATCCAGTCTCGGTGTGTGGTTTAGTTCTAATGTTTAGAAGTGCTAATGGTAAGCATTTTGTCCAGGGCATTTCTGTCTCGATCATTAACTTACCCAATTTTTGTTTTATAGTTTGATTCATTTTTTCTACTTTCCCTGAGCTTTGTGGGTGCCATGCAGCCACGGAGTGTGGTATTCCCACTAAATACCTAATGACTGACATAATAATTTTATTATTTTAGAAGTACAGTGTGTGCCCTGATCAGAATCAATGTACTGGATTATCCCATATCTAGGTATTAAGTGTTCGAATAACATTTTTACCACCGTTCTGTGCCCCAACGGCCAGAGAACAAGCAACCTGAGATAGCAAGGCGTCTCCTGAATCACCCCTAAATCCTTTACATTCCTGATGTTATCACCAACCATGTGGCTTGTCGACCCCCATGGCCACACTCCCACATCTCCCCCTTCTTTATCATAAAAAAGCACGATTAACAGAATTGAGAAAGCATGATTATCACAAACTAAAACACAGAGTAAAACTTCCAGGCACACTAATTCTGTCTTTAATAAACTTTGTAACCACATCCCTGGGAGAGGCAGGCACTGAGGGCGGGGCGGCCGGGGGGGGCGCGGGCTGCCTCTCCAACTCCTGGAGTCCTTGTCTGTGGGTCGTGCATATGCCAGCTGGACCCTCCCAGACGTTGTTTTTTGTTTGAGCTAGAGTCCAAACCGCAGAGGAGGGTGTTGTGATCATGTTAAGACAGATGATGAGACGGCCGGACGGACTCATGGTGCTGACACCCGTCTAGGACCGGCTTCTGTTAAAACACGAGCAAAACCTTGGCCCCCGAGTTAGGAGAGTGTAGGGCCCTTCCCAATAATTGGTGCTGTAATTTTTTATTTTTATTTATTTATTTATTTTACCATAACTTGTGCTCTTCCTTTAACGGATTTTCTCCCAGATCTATCTCCTACATCTGTCTGTCGCCTTTTCTTCTGCACGGACAGATGCAAGGACCTTCCTCTGTCCATCGATTTAAAGAATTTAAGAACATAGCATACTTTATCTATCTTTTCCTAGGGGTCACACCACTGCTCCCCCTTCTTTGTTTTAGAAGCTGTCCTGGTTTTAGATAGGATAGAGTTAATTTTCCTCCCAGTAGCTGGTAGGGTGCTATGTTTTGGATTTAGAGTGAGACTAATGTTGATAACACACTGAAGTTTTAATTGCTGCAGAGCAATGCTTACACTAAGCCAAGGTCTTTTCAGCTCCTCGCTCTGTCCTGCCAGAAAGCACGCTGGGGGTGCAGCAAGAGCTGGGAGGGGACAGACCCAGGACAGTTGACCCAAACTGCCCAAAGGGGTATGCCATACCATCTGACGTCATGCTGAACAATGTATAGGGGTGGCTACTGAGGTGGGGGGGTGGCTGCCTGGGGACAGGCTGGGCATTGGTCAGCGGGTAGCAAGCAACTGCACCATGCATCACCCACTCCGTACACATAATCATTATTATTATTTTATTTTCTGTCCCAATAAACTGTCTCTATCTCAACCCACAGGCCCCAGTTTTTCTCGTTTCTCTCCCTCATCCCAGAGAGGGAGGGAGGGTGAGTG
This sequence comes from Heteronetta atricapilla, assembly GCA_011075105.1. Taxonomy (NCBI): domain Eukaryota; kingdom Metazoa; phylum Chordata; class Aves; order Anseriformes; family Anatidae; genus Heteronetta; species Heteronetta atricapilla. The sequence goes on from MU014702.1 coordinate 671,971, forward strand.
AACAGCTGTGTGGCAGTTAGCTGCTGGCCGGGTTAAACCACAACAGAAGCATACATACATTGATACAAAGGAACACTTAAATAATACAACTGGACACAAAAATATACATTTTAAGAGAAATTCACATCAGTAATTGTATAAAGCTTTCTTCTGTACTAAGGGGTCCTGAAAATTTAGGACTAAAACATTAGCTTTGTAATGTAAAAGGGTTATCATGACAGTCCTCAAAGGCCACTATATAGCACACTGACATATTCAAGGCTATCAGCTTATATTTCAGTCTGTATATTCAAGTTTTGAGATCCTTTCATGATTATGCAAACATCAGAAATATAGTGGTATAATAAATGGTACTTATGCAAGCAGAGTTTTAGAGCGAATATTAAATTTGCAGGCTCAAAACACCCACTTAATATTTAAACAAGTATTTTATACTTCTGTTTGTTCAAAAATAGAAAGAGTAAATGCACTTACATAAAAATAACTTTTACTTTTCAACAAGCATGCTCATGTGATTTTTATATTAGTACAAACTTAAAAAACAAACAAACAAACCCACCATATGACTTTTTAAAAATAAATGATACCAATTCACCTTTCCCCTACTTAAGTACCTTTACATTAAGGCTTTGAATCATCTGACCCATGATTTTACAACATTAAAATGAATGGGTCCACATGGATGCTAGTATGTCTCACTGAGACTCAGCATGTATAGAATTAAAGCTCACCACCTTAAGGAAACAGAAAGTCACATGCTCATGCCTTAACTATATTATTTTTGGTCTCCGAACTAGAACATAAACTTTAATAGTAACAGTATTTCATGGCAAGAGATGAGTACTTTTTAATTAATTATATTTTAGTAATTAATATTATTAGTTTAATGGCAACATCTTTGGAGAAACTTCCTTTTTTTTTTTTTTCAACACTGCTTTCTGGTGGTGATTCAGGCATGGGGAGTTCATTCAGTTCAACATGCTGTAAATATAGCCCCACTTTTTCCCCTTTAATAGTTCCAGGGCCCTACATAGAGCATGCAGCTCACAAGCCTGAGCTGACCATGATGGACTCAAAGGTCCGGATTCCACAGATTCTAGGTCCTTATTAATTATTGCATATCCTCATTTGGCCATTCTATCATATAGTACTGAACCATTTTTAATTTGCTCCCTATTCTCTGGTCCTGGGTCCTCAATTTTGTCTGACCCATCTAGGAATTTTACTGTGGCAATTCCTACAGCCCTTGGTTACCTAGTAAGAGTGTCTTGCAGGGGGTTTAGGACCTATCACCCACCCACGAATCCTATAGGAATCACTTCGGTCCTTCACTGGCCAAGTCCCTCGTGGGAGATTGGAACTGTGGTTAGAAGACCTCCGCACTCGCTTCAGAACTAAGTTCCGTCTCAGTCACACTCTTACACACACAGGCAACCGAATCCCACCCAACTGAACGGTATACACCTACTCACGACTCCGTCGTCTTCATTCGAATCTTTGCGCGCAGAATTATGGGTAAAAAACAATGCTGCAGCCAGCAAGGGAGCTCATAAAAAATCAAATTCTTTGCTTGCCTTTATTCAGGTTCAGGATGGTGTTACTCCCGACCTGACTCGAACAGGAGCCACCAAATGGTGGGGCGCCCCTCCTAGATCAAGTCAGAATTCAGGAACCAAGACCATCCCGGACGAGCCCCCAGTTGTGATAAATGCTTGAGTCCCAAATAGGATTAAAATTAAAGTTTGTAATTTATTAAGCGAATAGAGGCAAGCAAACAGCGCTGGGTGCACCGGGAGTCTCTGCTCCACCAGGATACACACCTGTTACATCAGGGGGCTGATTTTTATGCTCCTAGACTAATACATATTCATCACTATTCCTAGAAAAGGCAGGGTTATTATAATTAGTTCCCAGAATCCAAACCCTCTCCGGACGCATGCGTATCAGTCTCTGGTGGTCTTTCTGGGGGTCTCTTGTGCTGAAGGCTCGTAGTCTTCCTCCCAGGCTTTGTCCTTCGGTCGTCCTTCAACTCCCCCTTTCTCCTTATTTGGTGGATCTCTTTGCTGGATATCAGATGCTTAGGCAGCGTCCCATGCAACAGTCAGCAGTTTCCTAAAAAAACCTCCTTGGTCCTCTTATCTCCCAGACTAGAGTCTCAATGTTTGCCCTTCAAACCCTCTATTTACACAAATTGCTGGACCCTTCGTTTGCATGATACAAAAACTATGTGCACTAATCACTCTGTTTTTCTTAAATAGAAGGTTATATTTCATCATGCGGCCCTAGCATTGTTCCATACTGACACAAATCAAATTAACACTTTTCACAGTTGTAATCAGTGTTCCATGCACTCTCATTCAGGTCCACATGTGTGCTGCTTGAAAGGGTTAATCATATTCAGTTCATTCAATCACAACCAGACATCTGCTGCAGCTCATTAATATAGGTGTCTGTGTGTACCCTACTTTAGCTGTCAAACCCCATAGTTGTTATTTGTTAACAGGCAGTGATTTTCCATGTCTAGCTCCAGTCACTGCTGGCGCCACTCTTGAATTGAGCAGATGCAAGGAGTGAACTCCGGGCTTTTCTTTGCAGCTGCACACTACAGCTTTGACACCCTTCTGTGCCTGATCTGTGTCCCAGAGGCTTCCTGGGTGTACTTGGACCTTCTCTCCAGGGGGCTATTTGTGCTACCCTCTAGTGGCCAAAGTAGAAAGAATACAGCCGAATTTAGAGCGCATGCCAATTTTTATGAAAAGGTGATCATGGATTTTTCTGACAACATGAAATCAAAGCAGATCATTTTGGAAAGTGAGAAAAAAACACCCAACAAATAAATCTGTTTAAAGTTAAAGGATGGGAATTTAATGGAACTTCTAAAACAGGAGTGTCTTCTAAATATATGTAATTTGCATAATATGAAACCTTGATGAAATGGAAGGTGATTTTAGACTCTAGGCAGAGACTCAGAGTATTTTAAATATACTAGGTATTTCTTTTGTGAACAGAAGGCAATAGTTTGATGTTCCCACTCAACCTTAGTGAAATATGACAGAAATACTGAGTTTCCCCCACTTTGTCTCTTGTTGACTATCAACTTTTTCAGCAACAGAAACTCCTACGCTGTTCATACAGCACAGTAAAGTTCTGCTTTTGGCTGAACTCTACCACAGCAGTGAAAGGAATGAATAATATCTGATGAATTACAAGGGTGTAGAAGGAAAGCTGAGAGAAGGTACAACTAAATGGTGGAGAACTGCTGACTGAAGGTGGATGTCTGAGAGCTGTGTGGGAGTACAGGACAGCATTTCCGAAGTTATTGAGCTGGAGGTGCTGGGTACTGATGTAGGGCTCATGTGGGGCAAGTGAATTCAGGGAAGGAGGAGGAATGGCCCCAACTCCTAAGAAGCCTGACACCCTTAGGAAAAAAAATAGAAATCTCAGAGTTCTCCTCTGTGTGTCTACAATAAGGACATTCAATTATTAGCTGTTAGAATATTCAGAAAGTTCCAATTGCTTTTGGTACATGAGACGATTGACTGTCAGTAACACTTGTGTTCTCACTTGGGATAATGTCCAAACTACTGTTCAAATGGCAGGAGATCAACTGAGGAGGAAGCTAAAACCAGTAAAGAGAAAAATCCCCAAACTTCTTTAATTGCTTTAGATGGTGTTGTGGTTTAACCCGGCCCACCACACAGCCATTCGCTCCCCCTCCCCCCTCCCTCTCTGGGATGGGGGAGAGAAACAGGAAAATGAAGCCTGTGGGTTGAGATAGAGAGAATTTATTAAGACAGGAAAATAATAATAATAATAATAATAGTGATAATAGTACTACTAATAATAATATGTACAAAACAAGTGATGCACAATGCAATTGCTCACCACCCGATGACCGATGCCCAGCCCAACCCCGAGCAGCTGCCCCCCCCACCCTGGCCAGCCACCCCTATATATTGTTTAGCATGACATCAGATGGTATGGAATACCCCTTTGGCCAGTTTGGGTCAGCTGTCCTGGGTCTGTCCCCTCCCAGCTCTTGCTGCACCCTCAGCCTGCCTGCTGGCAGGACAGAGCAAGAAGCTGAAAAGTCCTTGGCTTAGTGTAAGCACTGCTCTGCAACAAGTAAAACATCAGTGTGTTACCAACATTATTCTCATCCTAAATCCTAAATCCAAAACATAACACTCTACCAGCTACTAGGAGGAAAATTAACTCTATCCTTGCTGAAACCAGGACAGATGGCATGAGACACCATCCAATTTTATCACCTCATAGCCAATAATCATTTCATGGTAATGTGTTCAACAACTATTTCTTTTACTGAGCACGTGGAAGAGGGTTGCCATTTTGGCTGTGCTGTGCCACTGCAGACCTATCTCCTATGGGGCTGTTTTAGTCTCATGAAATAGTAACCCTTAATTTGAGGGGCTTAGTGCAGTAAGCAAAAATTAAAGTTAGTCTTAAATTCACAAAAAAAAACCCCTCATGAGTTTGGCAAATAGAGGATAAGACAGAAGTTGGGAGTTTTGAATTGAAAGCTTCGTGGTTAAATCACTGTTACTTAGTGTTTTCCTTCAAAGCTGTACTCTTTGGGTGACCTTATCGCTCTCTACAGATACCTCAAAGGAGGCTGTAGCGAGGTGGGGGTTGGTCTGTTCTCCCACGTGCCTGGTGACAGGACGAGGGGGAATGGGCTTAAGTTGCGCCAGGGGGGGGTTAGGTTGGATATTAGGAAGAACTTCTTTACTGAAGGGGTTGTTAGGCATTGGAATGGGCTGCCCAGGGAAGTGGTGGAGTCACCATCCCTGGAGGTCTTTAAAAGACGTTTAGATGTAGAGCTCAGTGATATGGTTTAGTGGAGGACTTGTTAGCATTAGGTCAGAGGTTGGACTCGGTGATCTTGGAGGTCTCTTCCAACCTAGACTATTCTGTGATTCTGTGATTCTTAGGAAGAAGGGCAAGCAACCTAGATATTAGTTAGAAGATCAGATTAACCCTGGGTCATGCCTTTCCAATGCTCACCAAAGTCACATTTATGCTGATCAGAAGTGCTGATTGAAGTACTGATAAAAAATTCAGGAGGGCAAATGGTGCTGCTACTCTTTAAAATTCAACATGTCAACAATTACTGATGTTTTCACTCACTACATCACTGTGTATGTTCTACTGTCTCTCTAAAGCAATGTTTTAAATCATTGAAGAGAATGGTTCTATTTTTGCCTCAAATACTCCAGCGGAAGGCTGGAACATGGAAAAAAAGGTTTCTTGACCTCATAAAGAGAAAAGAATTTGAAAGTACATAATTGTACTAAAAATGGTAAGATGCACAAGTATCTTTATGGCAAGGACAAAGACTGTAACAAACAGTGAAGCAGTGACACTTTTCAACTTATGAACAAAGATCCAGATATGAAAAAGTAAAGGCATACATTGCAATGACTACCCCTTTTGCTATTTACCTCACAAAAAAACACATTTGTCTACAAAAACAAATCATCATATGTACAAAAACCACATTAGTTTACCTCAAATAAGATTTTGCATAAGTATTCATTTTGTGATAAATTTATACACTACAAATTTCTTATTCTGTAAAGAGTATACTTAACTATCCTAATCAGAATGAGAAATACAAATCAGCCAAACAAAAATGGTTTTATTGTAGTACTGCTTTAAATTTTTAAGACAATTTGGAAGTCTCAGCATTTTCACTATATAGGGTTTTTAAACCGTGTGATTTGTATTCTATGCAAACAATGCGAATTCGCATCTTTAAATGTTCCTTAAATTGAGAGTTTGGCATTTTGTACAGTAGATAATAGTCCCATTTTAAGATCCTCCACCCAGTTTCTTACATATTTGCCATCTTGTGTGCTTGCATTTGTAAACAAATTATTAATAATAACAATAGCAGTAATAAAAACAAACTAAAGCACTAGTTTTTCTGGAGAACATGACTAGAGAAAAATACATTGCTTGTCCTATGTACAAACTACTGGTAATATTTTGATAATTAAGCTCTAAGGTTCAGTAAAGCCTCAGGAACTCAGGCCTTTGGTTTGGAGATGGGCCTGTTGATCTGACTCGGACTTGCCCGACAGAAGGCTAGCCTGGTGTCCTGGTTTTAGTTAGGATAGAGTTAATTTTCGTCCCAGTAGCTGGTAGGGTGCTATGTTTTGGATTTAAGATGAGACTAATGTTGATAACACACTGATGTTTTACTTGTTGCAGAGCAATGCTTACACTAAGCCAAGGACTTTTCAGCTCCTCGCTCTGTCCTGCCAGCAGGCAGGCTGAGGGTGCAGCAAGAGCTGGGAGGGGACAGCCCCAGGACAGCTGACCCAAACTGGCCAAAGGGGTATTCCATACCATCTGACGTCATGCTGAACAATATATAGGGGTGGCTGGCCAGGGTCAGGGGGCTGGCTGCTTGCGGATAGGCTGGGCATCGGTCAGCAGGTGGTGAGCAATTGCATTGTGCATCACTTGTTTTGTACATATTATTATTATTGTCTCTCCTAATAAACTGTCTCTATCTCAACCCACAGGCTTCAGTTTTTCTCGTTTCTCTCCCCCATCCCAGAGAGGGAGGGGGCAGGGTGAGCGAACGGCTGTGTGGTGTTTAGCTACCGGCTGGGTTAAATCACAACAGTCCTTTTGGCACCCAACGTGGGGCACGAAGGGTTGAAATAATGACAGATCTGAATAGAGTGTATTAAAACAATTCTGATAAGCATTACATCAGTTTAATATTTACTAATCACTATGCCGATTTTTGTGATCTCAAGTCTGCTGTGCCTGTTTTCCGAATTGAGTTATATAGCACATTACTTACTGTATGTGTTCCCTTTCGTGTTGCTTATCACTGCTGGGGGTTGGTACAAGGTTATTATTTGCTGTACTGTGTAACACTTGCTTGCGATATGATAAAATTACCGGCCATGAGACTAATCTGGTATTGGTACTCAGCATTGTCACCAACTCCATACTTTGGGAACTCTACCTCAGAAACTATTAATAATTAAACCTTTCATGCTTTTTCTTGAGGGAGCCAATCTATGGAGGGATCAGGGGAAGATGTTTTTTCCCATTTGTTCACTCTCCCTTTCTTCTCCTCCAGGCGAGTCATGACAGCTTTCCAAATCTTTGAATATCCTTGGGATGTTCAGACCAGCATGTTCTCATTGTTATGTCTCCTGAATGCACTTCAGGTTTTGTCTAAGGTTAAACAAATACTTAAGACTGTCATATAGAGATCTGTCCTGAGGCAGGATAGTTATGAGTGGCAGGGAGAGTAGGAGGATATGGGCAGGCATCTAGAGCATTGGGCACCTCCAGGGCTTTGGAATTTTACCCCTGAACAACTGAAAAATCCTAAAAAACTTGTGGAGCGCTTGAAAAAGTTGTGTCATCACCCTGGCAGTACCAGACATACAGAAATCACTGCAACGTGCTGGGGCTTGGCCTATGCTTACCGAGCTGCACTCAATGCCAGTATAACCCCAGTGACAGACCCAGCAGCCACTCCAAGCCCTAAAATGGGCCCCAAGGCTGAGCCAGGGAAACAAACTGTATCAGTGTTGGTTGCACCTGTGACCAAGGTGAAAAAATGGTACAGAGAGTCAGGTCGTTTAGAACGCAGAGAGTCTTCTGCTAGGTCTAGGTGTAGAGAAGAGGAGGGCGGGCTATCAGAGGAGCAGGAGGATGAAGATGAAGATGTCACAAAAAAAGCAGTACCTAGCCAAAACCTATATGAGAGTGAGCTGCAAAAAGATTTCAGTCGCTGCATAGGCGAGCAGCTTGTCACCTGGCTGCTCCGGTGCTGGGACACTGGAGCTAATAGCGTAGAATTAGAGGGCGGGGAAGCCAGGCTGCTGGGATCCTTTGCTAGAGATGCAGGCATTGACAAAGCAATTAGAGATGAAGTACGACCACCATCTGACGTCATGCTGAACAATATATAGGGGTGGCTAGCCGAGGTGGGGGGCCGGCTGCTCGGGGTTGGGCTGGGCATCAGTCAGCGGGTGGTAAGCAATTGCATTGTGCATCACTTGTTTGTACTTATTATTATCATTATTATTTTCTATCTTAATAAATTGTCTTTATCTCAACCCACAGGCTTCACTTTCCCATTTCTCTCCCCCATCCCAGAGAGGGAGGGGGGAGGGTGGGCGAACGGCTGCGTGGTGTTTAGCTGCCAGCTGGGTTAAACCACAACAGTACCTATGATAGCAGAGGAGGTACTCTTATAGATTTTTATGGGTCCTAGGAGAAGGCAAAGCATGCACCTGCAGGACAAAGGAGAGTCTGTCTCCAGGAGACATACTGTAATTCCTGAACTGTAAAAAAAAAAAAAAAAAAAAAAAAAAAAAAAAAAAAAAAGATAACGTTGAAGTTCTGCCGGGGGTCGAAGATCATAGAATCACAGAAACTGCCAGTCTGCCTTTCAGTCTTTCTAGGCTGCAATATCTGGAAAAGGAGAAATATTAGTTCCTACCTTATCTGCATATAAAACCTGGAGCAAGTCAGAAGGCCCTGACCTTCACATCTGTTCACATGACTAGATGCTCTGATTATTATTTTCGAATATTATTTATTATTTTTCGAATATTATTATATTATTTTTGAATATTATTTTCAACAAATAGTGCTGTCTTTTCTTTTGACTGTGGGATATTTCACAGACATATAGTTGAGAAGGTAAACAGGGAGTCGTTGTTAGGATCTGCTGCCCTTCCTATTTAAACCCTGCCACAAAGTCATACTCCAGAGGGCAGCTGGGAAGAGTTGTAATGATGTAAGGAGAGACCAAATGAGATTAGCCTGTTCCAGTGTGCGACCACCCTCTCAGTAAAGAACCTCTTTCTGATGTCCAGCCTAAACTTCCCTTGCCTCACCTTGACACCATTCCCGCAGATCCTGTCACTGGTGATTACGGAGAATAGGTCACCTGCCTCTCTACTCCCCTACATGAGGAAATTGTAGACTGTGATGAGGTCCCCCCTCAGCCTCCTCTTCTCCAGGCTGAACAGGCCCAGTGACCTCAGCCGCTCCTCATATGTCTTCCCCTCTAGGCCCTTCACCATCTTCATTGCTGCTCTAAGAGATCCTTATTGGTGCCCTACCTAAGCAGCTGCATTTTACACTTACTGGAATAGCACCTTATAGCCTGGCACTTTTAAAAGAATGCTCTGTGTCTGAAATTCTTTACTGAGATTTTCATCCTGTATCCATGTGGCATCTCTTTCTGGCACTGGTTTGGATAGTTAGATTGACATCTGGATGCTTTTCTAATGCTCATCTGTACATTTTCCCTTTCTTTTGCCACAAGATGACTAGTGATGTCTTTGTGACACAGGTTTTCCAACATTCAAACTCGTGCTCTGCTTTAGGCTGCCCAAAACCTTTAGTTAAGTAATTCTACAGTCCCATCCCAGAGCTATCACTGTTGGTTAAGCAGACATCTGTGCTCTCCAGAGCCTCGTTCATTTGTAATGGGCTTGGGTTGGGTGTTATAATCAACCTAAATGGCAGACTGTGGGAATGATGCCTCTAAAAAGGTGTCCTGAATGTGCAAAGACGTATGGCATTTATTGTAGAGGCACAAACCAAAACCGTGACTTCTCAAGCAGAAAATACTTAATATTGATCCTAACCTCTATTATTTTTCTCTTTAATGGCAGTAGGAGACATTTTCTTTTTGCATCTCTGTTCAATTTGGGAGCACCTATAAACAGGAAAGATTTAATTCTTGGGGATACTGGGACTAGTATCCCCATTTGACACTTCTACTCACTTGAGCTGTCTCATGTCAGTAAGCCTGCCTCTGATTTTCATAGAATCATAGAATATCCCGAGTTGGAAGGGACCCATAAGGATCATCAAGTCCATCTCCTGGCACTGCACAGGTCTACCCAAAAGTTTAGACCATGTGACTAAGTGCACAGTCCAAATGCTTCTTAAATTCAGACAGACTTGGTGCAGTGACTACTTCCCTGGGGAGCCTGTTCCAGTGTGTGACCACCCTCTCAGTGAAGAACCTCTTCCTGATGTCCAGCCTAAACCTCCCTTGCCTCACCTTGACACCATTCCCATGGGTCCTGTCACTGGTGATTACAGATAATAGATTGGAACCTTCCCCTCCACTCCCCCTCCTGAGGAAGTTGTAGACTGTGATGAGGTCCCCCCTCAGCCTCCTCTTCTCCAGGCTGAACAGGCCCAGTGACCTCAGCCGCTCCTCATATGTCTTCCCCTCTAGGTCCTTCACCATCTTCGTCGCCCTCCTCTGGACACTCTCCAACAGTTTTACGTCCTTTTTGTACTGTGGTGCCCAGAACTGCACACAGTACTCGAGGTGAGGCCCCACCAGTGCAGAGTAGAGCAGGTTCATCTTACTTCACTCAGTTTCACAAGCTCCAGGCCATTATCATGAATATGGGCAGATAACCCAGAACATTTTTGAACAGCTGGAATATGCGTCCACATAAGTAAATATTAAAAAAACAGTATAACTTAACAACAGAATAGTCCCACTGAACACACTGCCCACTAAAAGGCGTAGAAGCAATTCAAAGTAATTTGATAGAAGTGACGTAATTCAGAGGTGAAACACAACTCCTTTGTGTTTTTCCTGGTCCTGGTCCCATACATCTTCAGATATATGACTTTGCATAGTCAAAGAAATGTAGAAAGAAATTTCCTTCTGATTTGGACCTTTTTTCTTTTACAGTTTGCCCTGAGAGATGAATAATCAGCTGAAAACTACTTCACAAGCTGCCTGGCTATGAAGCAGTAGAGAGAAGACTTCCCCTGAACTCCTGTAAAACTAGACATTAAAGAGAAGTTGAATTGCTGGAGAGAAATAGGAAAGTGATCCCAGACAAGATACATAAATTATCTTCCTGTTTCTGTTTCTTTTTTTTTTTTTCCAAGTAGGTGGGAAACATTAGTTATCAAGGCTTGGTTTTGTTAGTTTTGTTTTCACATCAACCAGTGTTAATCTCAAAAAATATTTGGCTTCTGAGTCTTTTTTTTATTAAAAAAATGTGTTCTCTAGAACTTTTAAAAGGATCAAATAAGTTATTTTCAATTTAGAGAGTTTACAGATTAAACTGTAAATAACATATATTTTAATATAATATTTAAAAACTTCTTCTTGATAAGTTTTATTTTTTCAAAAGTTGGGAGTTGATTTCACTATTTAAAACATAAACAGGTAATCAGATTAGGAGATTTGATGGTGCACCTAAAGTCAACACAGACAGATCTGACCCTCTCCAGGAGGTGAGCTAACCTTATATCATGTGAAGGGCTGAATGATGGTTTCAGTGCTTATCTAGTGAGAGAGCAAGCATGGGTGCAAGCCTCTGACTGAAACACTTCGGCTTACTTACATTAATGTAGGATGAAGTTAAGTCTTAGCTCCTGTAGCTGACAGAAACAGGATATATTGAATAATGTGTTATGACTGCATCTGGTCAGAAAAATGTTGACTAACTATATAAAGAGAAGATACAGAGTTCCACTGAAATGCTTTAGGAAATAAGATTGATTTAATTTACAGTTCAATTTAAAGCAAAATGGGAGAGATTCTAATGGCATTGTAATGTGCTTTTTCAGTGTTTTTGGAACAAAACCTTGATATTTGTTTTGTAATATGATTTTTATGTTGATATAACATTTTGCCTTAAATTCCAGTATGCTGTCAAGTTTTTAATGATGTGAATAAAGATAAAACTTCATTATTTTGCTTAAAGAAAGTATTTTGAGATGAAAAATATATTTTCCTTATGAACTTCAAAATTCACAATGTATTCTATCAATTTCAGTAAAAATCCAAACTTTATCTTATCAGAAATTGTTGCTGAAATGGGATTTGTTTCTTTTGCACACCTTTAGGTTAATATCACCCACTTATTGCACTGTTTTTCATTCAGCATCTGGTAATCATTTTCAGTTGCAACTTTCATTGTCATGATGCTTGATTACTCATACCAATTATTGATGTTCTTCTGGTTGTATTCCATTTGAAAGAATGGGCACAGCAAGCAAATGCATTATTATCTATTACAATATTTATTATGATTATTTTTATGTGTAGAAAATATATGCAGATCATTATTCATATGACAGATTATTCCAGAAGCCTGAAATTTGCTGTCTTTGATATCAGGCTACATCAGCTTCCTCATTTCAGATGGAAGGAACCAATGATTAAAAGTCATGCCCAAGGTTAGGGACAGAAAATGAGTTGGAGAAGGGACACAGATATAAGTCTTTTGGCTCTAATCTTTGCTAGAGCCATATGTTTCATGAGATTAATGAGACTAAACAGAACTAAGTGTTGGAATGGGAGTGACCCGGAGTAACGACACAACCTTGATGCGAGTATAATCGTTCTCCTTTAATGAGTGTTCTAGCAAGGTATATATATGCTACCCCTACAGCATGCACAGACAACAACTTATAATTGGTCTAGCTTCTCTATGCACGTCTCTAGCACTAATATAATTGGTACAGCGGTGTCGTCTCTCCTCCTGAACATAGTTCCGCATATTTTAGTTGTAACATCACTCAAAGTTATCAGCCCTGGGCCTACCTTATCTTCACAGTCCTTCAAGGCCTGAGTTGCTCACTGTAATTAAATCATGCCCCTTCTCATTTAGACATAGCTCCACAATTCCCCCTTTTTGTTTTTGAGAAACCCAGGCTTGGCCTACTACCTTTAACACTGCAGACATTGCAATAAGCAAGGCACAATAAGCAACAGGGTAAAAATAGAATAGTGCTTCGCGGCAATGCTGCTTCTCACTCACACAGCACAACCACACAATCACGCAAAGAGGCCTCTTGCACTTTTCATTCATACCACAAGAAAATATCACTTAAAATAATTTGTCTGTGGCTTCAGGAGGTCCTTGTCTACTCTCGTGGTGAGCGGCTGAGAGTGGAGACCCCTCCGAGGAAAATGCTTGGGGTGCACCTAGGGGCATCCATTCCACAGTCGATCCCACAGCCGAGCAGAGCGGCTCCTGGTGCAAGAAATGATGCTAGTTTTGTATAATTACACCAAAGAGATGCATTGCGATAAGGAGCGAGTGTGACATTGACCATTTGTTTCATGGTTTGGTTTTTGCCCATTTAGTTGAACCTTACACATGGTGTGGCTGTTACACTAGTAGTGAGGGCAAGTAGACAGTCCAGTCTTTGTTATCTGCTGGGAGCCCCACCAGACATGTCGTAAATGGGTCATTAGCACTAGCCAGGGACAGGCACATCGCTTCTTGTCCTGTCATGTTGGCGAGGGTGACCCAGATGTTGCAGCATGGTTGGATGGAGACCCAGGGCTGGCAATAACCGATGACAGCAGTGATTGTGAGGAGGAGGCCAACCATGGCCTTACCCACTTGCTGGTACCCATCTTGATTGGTGACCTGTGGAGACACAAGCATACCCTCGACCCCAAGTTAGTAGAGGCTGGGGTCCCTCCCAAAGACCTGTATTTAAATTTTTTACCATCACTAAGGCCTGCTCTGATTGTGGCACCTGTGACAGTGCAGAATTCATACTTTTGTAATGTTTTACTATGGGTGGTACCTCTTTGTGAGGTGTCCTGGTTTCAGTTAGGACAGAGTTATTTTTCCTCCTAGTAGCTGGTAGAGTGCTATGTTTTGGATTAGGATGAGAAGAGTGCTGATAACATGCTGGTGTTTTAATTGCTGCAGAGCAGTGCTTACACTAAGCCAAGGACTTTTCAGCTCCTCACTCTGTCCTGCCAGCGGGCAGGCTGGGGGGGCAGCAAGAGCTGGGAGGGGACAGCCCCAGGACAGCTGACCCAAACTGGCCAAAGGGGTATTCAATACCATCTGACGTCATGCTAAACATTATATGGGGGGGGCTACCCGGGGGGGGGGGGCAGCTGCTCGGGGTTGGGCTGGGCATCGGTCAGCGGGTGGTGAGCAATTGCATTGTGCATCACTTGTTTGTACATATTATTATTATTATTATTATTATTATTATTATTTTCTCTCTTAAATAAACTGTCTTTATCTCAACCCACAGGCTTCACTTTCCCGTTTCTCTCCCCCATCCCAGAGAGGTAGGGGGGAGGGTGAGCGAACGGCTGTGTGGTGTTTAGCTGCCGGCTGGGTTAAACCACAACATGAGGAAAGGGTAATGCTAGCTGATTCATTATGTAAAGTGCCTTTCCCAACCTGTTCTGTGGTGTTTCCTAGGTGTCTCCCCCTTTTTGTTTATTTAGCAGTGTTTTCAAGGTGCAATGTGTTAGTGTGGCTCTGCATGTGAATAATACAATACAGGTGCACTCACTGCTCTACCAAAAATAACAGCTCTTTAAATTTTTGAAAGAGGTTTTCCTTTGGGATATGTCTCAAATGTGCCCTCTCAATGCGCTGAGCAACACCTACAGCATATTGCGAGTCCGATACAATATTCAAAGGTACTAGTTTTTTTTCTTTTTCCTTTTTTTTCTTTTTTCTTTTTTTTTTCTTTTCTTTTTTTCCCCCTTTTTTCTTTTTTTTCCTTTTTCTTCTTTTTTTCCCCTTTTTTCTTCTTTTTTTTTTTTTCCGAGTAAAAACCATAAGAAGTCATCATGGAGTTATCTGGGGTAGGAGGTTTGAAGAAACCAATCTTCCAGCAGTATTGGACAATAAATGGCACAGAAACTATAGTAATGCTGATTTGTACTGGAGCAAACAATTTGTGAATAGCATATGCCAACCCGAATGTGCCTGTACCAGCAACCCATTTAGATTGCAGCAATGACTCACTGAAACCAAATTTGAAGAGAACTGCAGTCATGTCCACACTACTTGATACAGCCAGGTAGCAGATTCCTAGAGATACTAATGAAATTTCAACATGGAATGACACCCCTACAGCACCATATTCTTTGAAAACTTTTTTCAGCTGCTGGGATTTCAGCTGCTGAGTTTCTTGTGTTCACTGCTGAGGTCTGTGGCTGGCTTTTCAGGGGATCCACACACATCCTTGGCCGAGCTGCCCTCAGCGCCCGCAGAGGGGGTGGAGTGCTGACGGGGGCCGGCCCGGGGGACTGGGGAGAGGGGAGCCGAGGGCCAGGCAGGACGAGCGGCCGGCGGGGCTGCGCCGCCTGCACCGCCGGGCTGCACCGTACGCTCATCTCGCGGGGAGGAGGAGGAGCCGAGGGCGGAGGTCGGCACGCCTCTCCTTCCTCGCCTGTGGGCAGTGCAGGACATCCCCCCTGGGCGGCCTGGGGTGTTGCTTCCGCAAGCGGCTCAGATCTTTGCTTTGGCCTGGCCCCGTCAACTTCCGCTTTTTCCGTGCTCGATGGTGGGTCTGGCGGGACTTCGCATAACGTGGGGGCGGCCCGTTACCTGGCCCTTCACCATCAGTGCGCGATAGGAGCTCAGAGACCATTGAGCATGGAACCCCGGTCATTCCTTTAACCGCAGGGAGCCCAAAGACACGCACAAGAGTCCTGGGTTTTCTTTCAGAGTCCCCAGATTTTATAGGGGCCATCCCCGGGATTAGCATTTGGGCAGCAGCACAGGCTACTTCCCTTTCTGCCATCATAGTTGTTAATGTCTCTAATACTGTACGCCACAATTTGCGGACAGTTTTCACTTCCTTTTCATCTTTTGAATCTCTCGTTATAGTCTTTTCCCACATGGTATTCCCAAATTCTTGCCATTCCGTAACAGAGAACAGCAGGGTCGTCTCTCTAAAATGTCCCCATCGTTGTCCTAACTTGATCAATTTGATCAATTGCTTTCCCGTTGTCTCGATACCTCTCTTAGAGAGTATTCCAGCAAGCAATGTTGCTGCAGCTTCCACCTCCATAGCTGCGCTTTCCACTGGGAGGGGAGGTCCGTGTCTGCCCTGAGTTTGCACACAGGCAGCACTCCTCCCAGACGTTTTGTTTCCCATTCCCCTCCTCTTGCTGCTTACCGCAGTCTCAGAGAACTCAGTTGAGCTGGACTATCTGGCGAGTAACCATCCTCTGCTACCAGATGTTGGAATGGGAGTGACCCGGAGTAACGACGCAACCTCGATGCGAGTATAATCGTTCTCCTTTAATGAATGTTCTAGCAAGGTATATATATATATGCTACCTAGCTATATATCTAGCATATATATATGCTACCCCTACAGCATGCGCAGACAACAACTTATGATTTGTCTAGCTTCCCTATGCACACGTCTCTAACACTAATATAATTGGTAAAACGGTGTCATCTCTCCTCCTGAACATAGTTCAGCATATTTTAGTTGTAACATCTCTCAAGGTTATCAGCCCTGGGCCTACCTTATCTTCACAGTCCTTCAAGGCCTGGGTTGCTCACTGTAATTAAATCACGCCCCTTCTCATTTAGACATAGCTCCACAACTAAGAGTCATAGAAGAAAAAGAAACCAAACTAATGGTAAAAATCTGGCTTACTCCTGCAGCCATGTCACCAAAACAGATTGGTTTTTGGATCACCAGAGTCAGTCCAGATAATAATGAAATCCAGAAAGTCTGTGTACAGCAATAAATAAAGAATAAGCCAATTCTCAGGGAAGTCAGCAGGACCCTTCCAGACAATTTCTTTGTTTTGGAAGGCTGGAAATTTTGTTTTCTCTTCAGTCAAATTTATTGATTCTGAGGGCAATTAAAAAAAAACAGTATTTTTGCCAATATTGAAGATGAGGGGCAAAGATTGTGGAAACTGTAGCAACAGATTTCAGAAACGTTTGTCTTATTTTCTTAATGGTCTGTGATCCATAGTACTACAATGAAAGCATGGAGGATTAATGAACTAAGTATACCACTACATGTTAAGCATTGTACTCAGAAGCTGTACTAAGGAACATAAACTCCTTCTGTAGTTGGTACCAAAAGGAGTTATAATTCACAGGAAGTGAGAAAGACAAGTTTCTCTAGTAACTCAACCCTTCCAATTTAAGCCCCTTTTTGGTCCCTTGGAAGTTTTTCTCTCTCAAAAAAGATTAATACTGGGTTTAACTTATGATAGGCTATGTCAGGAGAGATGACTCCTGCTCCACAGTCTAGTTCTGGTGAACTCATGCCTACAAGCAGATCACACGTAGCTAAAGAACTGAATATTTGGAGCTAGGCAAAATCAGTTTTAGGGGCTCGTGCTCCCTAGGGTCTGCTTTTGAATGGCCAGGGAGGGGGTGGTGCTGGCTCCGCCTACGCCTCATCAGCCTCCCTCGCGAGGGCTGCCGGGTCCTGGTGGCTCCCTCGGCTGCTTTGAGTCGCCTCGATGCAGAAAAAAAGCCCTGCCCGCCTCGATCCCCTGCTCTGCTGCAGAACGTGTCTGCCCTGGAGCCAATCACCTTAGCGAGTGAATACATATAACCAACAAGTGAAGAAAACAATGTCATGATTTGTAGACTTCAAACTATTCTTACATTTTTGAGGGATAGCCAAGGAAATTCAGTGTTTATGATCACACAACATATATGTCAAATTTTCGATCTCTGTTCCAGTAAATTTTGAATCCATTAGTCAATTTCAACTATTTTTGCCAGAGGGATAGAAGTAACAAAAAATACAAAGTTTCTACACATTTAAAGAAATTCATTGTCCTAGACACAAGCAGGAGGTACTGCAAGTGAAAGTTTACTAACACCATCTCTCACCAGACACCAGAGAATGCACACCAGACAAGCTATTGAGTAGCAGACTTGATCAGAACTACTACTCTTGAAACAACTTCAGTTGAACAATGTATGTATTCATCGATGATAATTAAACAAACATAAACCTTTTCAGTCTATGACTTATCACATTTCACACTTGTTGCATGGAGATTTAATTTAAATGAAAATGGGACTTACTCATGGACAGGTAGATACCTCTATCTGTGTTGGTCACAGCAATTCACTTTGCTGTCAGCATGCAGAAATAGGCATCTAGAGAATGTTCTTAACATCTAAAATGTGACAGAGGATTCACATCCACATACTGCTCTCTGGTGATTATACAGTGAGTTTGGATGTACTCATCTCCATTGGAGAAGCCCGTATTGTAGACAGTAGAAGTTCAGTGAAATAAAACCTATTTGCCTGCTCTTTTTCCTGTCCTATAAAGCAGGGTTAGTGTACGATGCACTTAGTGTGGCTGGTTATACTAATACATGGTGTTGCACACAAAAGAAAAAAAAAAGTATTATTTTGTTTTAGGAAAAACACATTGCATTTGCAGTATGTGCAGTTGTTTTTATACAGTGAACTAGGTAGGGTAATGGGTGTATCTTCATGGAGTAGGAAATCCCTGTAGAACAAATCAACTCAGCAATCTAAAGTGCAAAAATCAGGCTGTGCTTTGTAGATAACCTCAATCTGTTTTATTCCCTCATCCATCATATACATTTTTCATTTAGCTGGATACTTCACTCACAGACTATGGGATCCAAATTGAAGTTTGTATGGTACAGATAATCTTACAACAGTTGGACTTCAAGTACTAGTTAGGACAGTACATAAAATCTTGTTCTTTAACAGTTGCTTGAGTCTATTAAGCTGATTTGCGTCATAGCTTTAGGTCACAGACCTGCATAGTAAGTACATATGTATATATGTAAAATCAAACATTGCATTGTATTGTCTGATTAAAGCAGCTGCATCAGTTCCTGATGCACAAACTCAAATCACAGAATCATAGAATATCTCGAGTTGGAAGGGACCCATAAAGATCAAGTCCAACTCCTAGCACCGCACAGGTCTACCCAAAATTTTAGACCATGTGACTAAGTGCACAGTCCAATTGCTTCTTAAATTCAGACAGACTTGGTGCAGTGACTACTTCCCTGGGGAGCCTGTTCCAGTGTGTGACCACCCTCTCAGTGAAGAACCTATTCCTGATGTCCAGCCTAAACTTCCCCTGCCTCAGTTTAACACCATTTCCGCGGGTCCTGTCACTGGTGATTATGGAGAATAGGTCACCTGCCTCTCCACTCCCCCTCCTGAGGAAGTTGTAGACTGTGATGAGGTCCCCCCTCAGCCTCCTCTTCTCCAGGCTGAACAGGCCCAGTGACCTCAGCTGCTCCTCATATGTCTTCCCCTCTAGGCCCTTCACCATCTTCATCGCCCTAATACCTATGTAGTCTTTCCAGTATGAGCTTTTGGGGCTGAGATTCTGTGGGAGTGTGGCCATGGGGGTCGACAAGCCCCATGGTTGGTGATAACATTGGACTCTTAACGATGAGGCCATCAGGAATATAAAGTGTTTAGAGGGAACAAAAGGTGATTCAGGACATGCCTTGCCATCTAGGGTTGCTTGTTCTCAAGCCGTTAAGGCATGGAAGTTGCTGGGTATTTGCTGTTGCCGGGCAAAGTTGTTGACCAATGAATAGTTATTGGAAAAGGACTGCTGTGGGGCAAATGGTATAAGAAGGGAGCCTGTCCTCAATATGGGGATGCAACAAGAATAAGTTATGCCCTCAATATGAGAGATGAAGTTAGGCCCTCAGTAAGAGAGAATGTAGTTATGTCATCAATAAAGAAGTAGCAATTACTGATCCTAAAAGAACCCTGGTGTCCATGTGGTCGTTACACCACAAATGGCGCCTGAACAGGGACATGAAGAAAACAAACAGGGACATGAAGAACAGGAACAGGGACAGGCTAACAGAACAGGGACAAAACCAAAAAAGGAATGAATAGGGCCAGGCTAGCAGAACAGGGACCAGGCTAGCAGAACAGAGACCAGGACAGGAACAGGGACATTGATCGCCTCATGAAGATAGGTTCGGCCAAACTCAGCAAACCGCTCAAAGAAGCTCGTACTGAAAGTCACTGGAAAGAAGTACACCGGAGCTGGAAAGAAGCTCGTATGGAAAATCGCTGGAAATAGGCGCACTGGAGCTGGAAAGAAGCTCAAGCTGAGAGAAGCAGACCCGCGCACACAACTGCCCCTCACTGGCCGAAGGTAAGCAGTTGTGTGCTATGGGGAATCATATGTCTTTAGAAACAAAAAATGTCCTGGTAACCCTGGTGTCCTTAGAAACAAAAAATGTCCTGGTAACCCTGGTGTCCGAGACTAAGATGTTGTCTAGGATAAGTGTGCAACTAGCATGGGTGCCTTAATGCCTAATGCATGACAGTAGGATACTATTCTAGCAAGAAGGTTGTTTGTTAAATCAGTGTAGACTTCTGTCTATGTTTTGTTTGTTTGTTTTAATCTAGCATATATTTCCCCCTTCCCCAGAATGAGTTTATTTTTCTTTTCATGGTATATTTTTCCTCCAATCAAATCCACTACACCAAATTTAATACAAGTAGTGTAAAAATGTTTCATTACAAAAATAAAATCAAAATAGGTTAATTTTATTTTTTTTACTTAACTGCTGTACATTAAATGTAAAACAATTAATTCATTTATGTAACAATGAATTTAACTAAATATAAATGGAATTCTGTCCCAGAGATTTCAAAGTAAATACTCTTGTTGGTATTCTTTTTTTTTTCATAACATAAACATTTATTATCCCAAATATAGCAAGTCTGCTTACAAGCACTCATGCCCTATATGATTAACCTACATTGGCATTAGGCTGTCTAGAGACTGTCATCCAAATATGTTAAAGCACTGAAAAATATCAGGGAATGACTTATAATTGCTACTGATAACAGGCTATGGATTTTGTACAATGAATTTTGTTCCTCCATATCAACCTCACTTCTTTATTAGGACACTTTCATTACATATTTTCTTTCAGCCTGCAAATTTTGTGGAATATAAATAGTACCATTTGATTTATTTTTACAGTATCTATCATAATGTGATTATAAATATGTTTGTATATAATCAGTGCTATATCAGTGTTAATAATAAATAATAAAATCCTGTGAGATTATTATCCTCTATGCAGGTAAAGAAATATTGAAACAAATAAGCAGGCAACTACCCCAGGATCTTCTACAGAAATAACCTTCCAAACTAAAGAAGATTAAGATTCACTTTGAAGGCATGACAGAAAGCTGTGTTTCTTTAAAGGCACTATTAAAAGGTTGACATCACCCCACCTATGCACCCAAGGTTGGGTTTTAATTCGGGTGACTTAAGCTGTCTAGAAAGTTAGGCAAGTAATTTACATTTACGGCAGAGAGTGAGCAATACACCCTTCCCAACAACAGTTCCTTCCAGCTCTCCTCCCTTGCCGACTCCACGGGGAACCCAGATTGCTTAGACACCCATGGACATTTAGGGCTCAGTTTAATTACATGCAGTGACAAGCAACCCAAGGCACCCACACTGTGCTGACAGAGTGGGTACAAGACCTACAAGTGCCTTGAGTCCTGCAATATGAGCTTAGTGTTGAGGATGCTTTAATAGTCCACAGAGATACAGTCAATGGGTTCTGGAGAATAATCCAGCTCTGCCTGAGGTAGGCACAGCACTTGATTAGAGGAATCCCTCTGTGGAGACCCACAGCCTTAACAAGTAGAGCTCAGAAAACCAGCTCACATGTAGACATTTAGTTACCCTTCAGGTAACTAAAATTAGGCAAAATAAATCCCAAATTCATAATTTTTAAATAGCTATTGTTACACCAAGTAACACTGAGTCACTGAGCTGGGACCAATGGTAATTTCTGATCAAAGATCCCAGAACTGGACTGGATGACGATGGCAGCAAGATTTCAGAAACAGGCTATAAAGAGGAGGGTGGGGACCCCACACAGGACTTAAAATGGGACAAGCAGATGCTTCCAATCGATGTGCTTCAAATCTATGTGAAGGAATATATTTTGGGAATATAAAAACCAGAATTATGCAAACAGGACTGGCTGATAGTTTGCATATTTTCAGCTTTTTTGAGAACTGTATATCAGATTTCACCCTTGAAAATGGTTTACTAATTGTAGAAAGGAACTCTTTATACTCAAAAACCAGAAATGTTCCTTGCTCCAAAGAGCATAAGGCAGCGATCTGGATCAAGAAATGTTTAAAGAGATTATTTTTAAAAAACTGAGAAAGACAGGCTGACATGCCCTTGCATGTGTTCTATCCATATTGAATAAAGTATAGAGCAGCAAAAAATATAATACACATACATGAGGGAAAAAAACCACATATACATAATAAAAAGACATAATGAGGAGCAATAGAAAGAGTCATGGTGCCACTCAGAACACTAACCTGATGCAGTCAAATGAAGAGAGGAACTCAGCATTTGGATGCATTCTTTCCTGAGGAAGAAATATTTTGCTTTAAGCCAGTTACCTGTCAGCATTTTTAATTTTTTTTTTCATTTAAAGCTGGCCAAAAATGAATAAGCAATGTTCACAAGTGGTTGGAATTTTTGTTGTTGGCTTCTCTGTTTTTCCCCTTTAAATATAATTAAGGTCAAAATGTTGAGTGCACATTTGTAAGTATTGTGCTTCAGCAAACTTATATATATATATATTCCTGAAAAAAAAAGATGTAATTTTCATCCCAAAACATTTTTGTTTGTTTGTTGGTTTGTTTCCCAAATGAAACTTAATTGCAAATATTAAGCACAAGAAATGATGACCATCTCTAAATGACCTAGATTTATGA
Organism: Heteronetta atricapilla; assembly: GCA_011075105.1. Taxonomy (NCBI): domain Eukaryota; kingdom Metazoa; phylum Chordata; class Aves; order Anseriformes; family Anatidae; genus Heteronetta; species Heteronetta atricapilla. The sequence continues at coordinate 694,524 of MU014702.1, forward strand.
TATCAACTGTGAAAAGTGTTAATATGATTCATGTCGTGTATGAAACAATGCTAGGGCAGCATGATGAAATGTAACTTTCTATCTAAGAAAAACAGAGTGATTAGTGTACATAGTTCTTGTACTGTGCAAAATAAGAGTCTAGCAATTCGTGTAAATAGAGGGCTTGAAGGACGAACACTGAGACTCGAGTCTGGGAGATAAGAGGACCAAGGAGTTATTTTATTTTTTTGGAAACTACTGACTTCTGCATGAGATGCTGCCCAAGCTTCTGATGTTTGGCAAAAGGATCCACCAAATAAGGAGAAAGGGGGAGTTGAAGGACGACCGAAGGACAAAGCCTGGGAGGAAGACTACGAGCCTTCAGCACAAGAGACCCCCAGAAAGACCACCAGAGACTGATATGCATGCGTCCGGAGAGGGTTTGGATTCTGGGAACTAATTATAATAACCCTGCCTTTTCTAGGAATAGTGATGAATATGTATTAGTCTAGGAGCATAAAAATCAGCCTCCTGATGTAACAGGTGTGCATCTTGGTGGAGCAGAGACTCCCGGTGCACCCAGCGCTGTTTGCTTGCCTCTATTCGCTTAATAAATTACAAACTTTAATTTTAATCCTATTTGGGGCTCAAGCATTTATCACAAGTAACTCCTGACTTCACTGTGAATTATTTGCTCTGGCCATGAATACCTTGTAAAGGAACAGTCACTTTCAAGAAAAGTATAAAAGCTACAGGTCTGGTTTTCCTACCTATGTAAATCATTGTAACACTTACTGACTGTTGTGGTTTAACCTGGTTGGCAGCTAAGCAACAAACAGCCCTTTGCTCACACCCCGCCACCACCCCTCCGGAGGGGGGAGAGAAACAGGAAAATGAAGCCTGTGGGTTGAGATACAGACAGTTTATTAAGACAGGAAAATAATAATAATAATAATAATAATAATAATAATAATAATAATAATAATAATAATAATGTGTACGAAATAAGTGATGCACAATGCAATTGCTCATCACCTGCTGACTGATGCCAAGCCTATCATGATGTCAGATGGTATGGAATACCCCTTTGGCCAGTTTGGGTCAGCTGTCCTGGGTCTGTCCCATCCCAGCTCTTGCTGCATCCCCAGCCTGCCCGCGAGCAGGACAGAGCGAGAAGCTGAAAAGTCCTTGGCTTAGTCTAAGCATTGCTCTGCAGCAATTAAATCATCAGCATGTTATCAGCACTCTTCTCATCCTAATCCAAAACATAGCACCCTACCAGCTACTAGGAGGAAAAATAACTCTGTCCTAACTGAAACCAGGACATATGCTAAGCCTTTTATGAAGGAAAAAGCCATAATGACAGAGTAGTCTAGAGTCATCACTTGTGCAGCCATACTTTTTATGGTCTTTGTTATAAATTAGACCACACAATTTTCTTGTCTATTGAAATTATTTTATTAATCAAGTAAGCAGACACAAGCAAAACAGCGCTGGGTGGCTGGGGAGTCTCCGCTCCGCAACAGCACGCAACTTCCCTTTCCCACAGTCTTCACCTGAGTGGCCAAAACACCAGGAGTTGTGGAATTCATGTGGACTCTGCATGATCTGATGAATACATGTGTGGCAACTGAAGTTTGTGTTACTATAGCTCCATTTCTGCCCATATAACCAGAGGAGACTGGAAGTTAGACATGAAGGTTAGACTTGCTTTTTGGAGGCATCTCTTTCTCTCAGCTGTTGATGACGGAAATCTACAGTAACTGTACTCCTAGTTTAGATTCTTAAAATTGGGCAGAATGTTTCAGAGCCATAGTCACTGCCATTTAAAGCTCTTCAAAGCAAAGCTGCCAGAATGCCTGCCTGGTGATGAAAATGACATAGAATCATCTAACAAAATGTATTTAAAAATATTGTTTTCAAGTAAATTTCATTTCAGAAAGAAAACAAATGATGACCAAAAGTTCTGTAAAATAGTTTCTGCGTGGGATACTTTGGTTTTAATTTCACAAGAGCTTAAAAATCATTGTTACTATACATTAAAAAAAAGTTATTAAAAGTTTTATTCTGAATGAAATACTTTGAGATTATCACAGTGAAATAGTTGGACTGACCTTCACCTCCCTCATTTATTTATTTTTTTTTCCTCAGGGGAATTTCAGTTTGCAGCAAGAAGTTTATTTGTTCTCAAGGTTTCTTTGTATGTACAATTGAACAAAGAAAAAATCACAGTTTTAGAATTTTCTATCACACAGTAAAATCTGTTTGTCTTCTTTCCCCAGGTCTATTACCATCTCACATCTTTTCTGTAGTAAATGAATCTGGTACCCTCAGTTTGGCTTCCACTGGACAGAAATAGCACTCAGAACGGTCTCAACATACAACAATGAGGAAAAAAAAAAATGCCATTTACAATTGCATTGACCTGGTTTCAGTTAGGACAGAGTTATTTTTCCTCCTAGTAGCTGGTAGGGTGCTATGTTTTGGATTAGGATGAGAAGAGTGCTGATAACATGCTGATGTTTTAATTGCTGCAGAGCAATGCTTACACTAAGCCAAGGACTTTTCAGCTCCTCGCTCTGTCCTGCCAGCGGGCAGGCTGGAGGTGCAGCAAGAGCTGGGAGGGGACAGACCCAGGACAGCTGACCCAAACTGGCCAAAGGGGTATTCCATACCATCTGATGTCATGCTGAACAATATATAGGGGTGGCTAGCCGGGGTGGATGGGGGTAGCTGCTCGGGGTTGGGCTGGGCATCGGTCATCGGGTGGTGAGCAATTGCATTGTGCATCACTTGTTTGTACTTATGATTATTATTATTTTCTATCTTAATAAACTGTCTTTATCTCAACCCACAGGCTTCACTTTCCTGTTTCTCTCCCCTATCCCAGAGAGGGAGGGGGGAGGGTGAGCGAACGGCTGTGTGGTGTTTAGCTGCCGGCTGTGTTAAACCACAAGACATCATTTTGGGTTTTACATTGTTCCAATAAATTCATGGAAATTCCTGAACCCAGAACAGGGCTCTATGGATATCTTACTTCTTTGGCAGATCACAGAAGAACACAGAACTGAACATAGAATTTATTGTCTAGGTGCCAGAAAGGAAAGGGCAGGTCAGGTAAGCAAAGCAGGAGCAAGAGTAAGAAAGAAAAATCATAGAATCATAGAATATCCTGAGTTGGAAGGGACCCTTAAGGATCATCAAGTCCAACTCTTGACACCGCACAGGTCTACCCAAAAGTTCAGACCATGTGACTAAGTGCACAGTCCAATCTCTTCTTAAATTCAGACAGGCTCGGTGCAGTGACCACTTCCCTGGCGAGCCTGTTCCAGTGTGCAACCACTCTCTCTGTGAAGAACCCCCTCCTGATGTCAAGCCTAAATTTCCCCTGCCTCAGCTTAACCCCGTTCCCGCGGGTCCTGTCACTGGTGTTAATGAAGAAAAGGTCTCCTGCCTCTCGACACCCCCTTACGAGGAAGTTGTAGACTGTGATGAGGTCTCCTCTCAGCCTCCTCTTCTCCAGGCTGAACAGGCCCAGTGACCTCAGCCGTTCTTCGTACGTCTTCCCCTCCAGGCCTTTCACCATCTTTGTAGCCCTCCTCTGGACACTCTCCAACAGTTTCATGTCCTTTTTATACTGTGGTGCCCAGAACTGCACACAGTACTTGAGGTGAGGCCGCACCAGCGCAGAGTAGAGCGGGACAATCACCTCCCTTGACCTACTAGCGATGCCGTGCTTGATGCACCCCAGGACACGGTTGGCCCTCCTGGCTGCCAGGGCACACTGCTGGCTCATATTCAACTTGCTGTCTACCACGACCCCCAGATCCCTCTCTTCTAGGCTGCTCTCCAGCATCTCATCGCCCAGTCTGTACGTGCAGCCAGGGTTTCCTCGTCCCAGGTGCAGGACCCGGCACTTGCTCTTATTGAACTTCATGCGGTTGGTGATCGCCCAGCTCTCCAACCTATCCAGATCCCTCTGCAAGGCCTTTCCACCCTCATTCGAGTCCACAACTCCTCCAAGTTTGGTGTCATCAGCAAACTTGCTCAAAATACCTTCTATTCCTACATCCAGATCGTTTATAAAAATATTGAAAAGTACCGGCCCTAAAATGGAGCCTTGAGGGACCCCACTGGTGACCGCCTGCCAGCCTGACGCAGCCCCATTTACCATAACCCTTTGGGCCCTGCCCGTTAGCCAATTGCTCACCCATCGGATGATGTTTTTATTTAGCTGTATGGTGGACATTTTGTCCAGTAGGATCCTATGGGAAACCGTGTCAAAAGCCTTGCTGAAGTCCAAAAAAATCACATCAGCTGGTTTCCCTTGGTCCACCATACGGGTGATCTTATCATAAAAGGAAATCAGGTTAGTTAGGCAGGACCTACCCTTCACAAACCCATGCTGGCTGGGACCAATGACTGCTTTGTCCCCCAGGTAGCTCACACTGAACCCAAAAGACAGGGAGCTTTTGGAGCTGTTTCCATGACCAGTGTAGTTACAGATACTGAGTACTCATGTAAGGCCATCCCTTCAAATTAGAACTCATGGGACAGGAGGAAAGCTTGGGCTGTCATTGCCCCATACCGGAGATAAATACATGAGTTCAGTTACCAGGGCTGTCAGTCTGCTGCATCTCATCAACACTAAATTTATTTTAAAGGAAGAGAAAAAAAAATATTAATTTATTATACAGAAGGGGTGATGAATGCAAGCAGCAAGAATCTCAGCCCAAAGTGCAGGAGATAATTTCCAATGTGAATAAACAGAGCGGAGGTGCGTTCTGAAAGTGACTTTATAAAAGCTTTCTCTCCACTCCAGCCTTCTCCCCCGCTCAGCAGCCTCCTTGAGATCTCATGTATCATTGTTTTGTGCAAAAAAAGTCACATTGTGCACAAATTGGGAACTTCAGTGCCTTGGTAACTGCTCTGATGCATACACACTTGCAAAGTTTTCAAAGCAGAAATGTTGAAGGAACTTCAAGGCACAAAAACATCCTTGGGTAAATTACTTCCTATTAGTATGTCACATATATATGACTGTGGTTTCATGAAGTGACAGCCGTTCTTGACAATAAAACTTTGCACTTTTTTTTATGAATATTTTTCCTGATTTTTTATTTTTTTTTTCAAATATATAACGTCTGATGCTAAACCACTCATCTTCCTGCTACCAGTGAAACCAGTGCTGCTTACTTTGCTTACCAAGAAGGTGGAGCAATTCCACCCCACCTTCTGCCTGAAATATTAAGCAATACTAATCATTGCTGCTTATCACAGACAGCAGAAGGAAGCATGGATAGTTTTAAAAGATGGGTAGGTTGTAAGTCCTGTGACCCATTTAACATTAAAGGGGAAGAACATGAAAGTAAAGCTGAGTATCTAAAAAATACATGTTTCATTGTCTGGATAAATTTCACCTTAGATCACAGAATCTCACCCTTTTTCCAATATCGTGAAGCTATGTAGCGAGAACAAAAAATGCCAACCTTTCCCTCTCACCTATAAAAAAGAAAGGATAAGCATTGGTTCTTCCTATAAGCATCTCCCAAATTGTCTGCAACTTTCCCCCTTTCCAGACAGTAACCCCAGGGTGAGTAATTTGGTTCTTAATTTTTGAATGTAGAAACTGATTTTCATATCAGTGTTTTATGTTTCTGTGTAATGGGACATCAAAATCAGTCTCACTTCAGGTTTAATATATTTCACTTCCTTATTTCCAAATACAAATTTGGAATATTTTGTTTTCTGCATTTAAGACATCATTTGGAAAAATTTAACATTTCAGATCCAGTAGATTAAATGGGACTATTGTTGTACTGATAAAAACAAAAAAAACAAATAACAACAAAACAAACAAACAAACAAAAAACTAGGGAAAAAAAAGATTATGTTTTTTTCCACTTTTCTGCCCCACTCCCCATTTATACATCTCTCTGCAACAGAGAAATCACATATTCTTCACAAATTCTGGTCATTTTGATAGCACCATAAATTCCACTGGACTTTATTTCTCAAATGTAATGGCTAATATAAAAATGAATTAGATATAGCTAAATTACGTAAAATAACAAGTGTATCAAAACTACATATTAATCCTGAATTAAATTTATAGTGTCCATCTAACTGAGTTACAAGCATTGCTTTTACAGCTATGGGAAAGGTTTTCTAAATAGATCTGTTTCTAGTTAAACCTCTAAAAATGGACAGATAAAGGACAATATGGGAGGAGAATCTCAGTGTTTAGAACATTTTTTTTTTTAATATAGACACAAAATATTATCTTTCAGACCATCAGAAAAATGTTCAAATTTGAATTTAGGACTCAAGCTCACAATTACGTTTCATTTGCAAAAATATCTCTTTAATGAGAACCTAAAATTTGAAGCCCATTCATAAGCTCATACTAAGTCACATTAATCCTAAAAAAAAATGTTCCACCACTTTCACAAATGGAAATTGCAAGGAGATTTAAAAAATTAATTTTAGGTACACAGTGCTCCATTTTTATACTTAGTAAAGAGTAAGTAAAGTATATTATTTATATATGCTTTATATTTTGAACAGAAGACTAATATTTTAAAACTAACAAAATAAAGATTATCAGTACTCTTTCAAATAAAGAGTTCATCTTAGTATTAACGAGTCACAGTGGTTTAAACTATTAAAAAAGCTTTCTATATATCTTAATATACTTTTTATATATTGTGCATACATACATAAAGGAATATATATGTGTTAGGAAATAGATAGCTATTCCATCCCAGATCTTGTCCTGTTGCAGTTTTATTTCTTCAAGAGTATATGACATCATAAATCATATATAAAACAAATCTCTGAAGCATAAATCTCCTATTGATGCAGTGGACAATATAACTTTCTTAGTTCAAGCATCAAAGATTTAACTGTGGCTCTTTTAGCAGAGTTTTAGTTCTATTTTAGATAATGACCATCTAAGAAAAAAAAGAGTGAAGGGAAGGAAGGAAGGAAGGAAGGAAGGAAGGAAGGAAGGAAGGAAGGAAAAGAAATCTCAGAGGCATGGCTGAATCTGTGTGGATTGCAACAGGCTGTAAAGCTAAACCTCATCAGAGAAAGCTTTATTCCCAAAGAGAGTTTCATTGAAAAGGAATAATTGAGTATAGAATAGAAAGAATTAATTCATATTATTTGAAGTCAAATCAAATTCCTTATCCCCCAAAAAATCCTTTTGCAGGTTAAGGGCCAAGATTTTTCTGTGTTGTGTGAAGTACAATAAATCAGACTGATATAAACAAGAGGAAAACTGTCTAAATTTGATTCTTAAAGTAAGAAGTCAGAATATTTTTGCTCATTCCAGTTGCACTTTAAAAAATGTGGCCAGCAAGGTTACTTATGTCTGGGTCTTTCTTACTCCCTCTTCTCAGAAGAAAATTCTAAGTTTTAAACCGTCTATCTTATATCAGTGTTGTGTGAGTTGTTTTTAAGAACAGCAGAAGGAATCAAAAATTGCACTTGACACCCAGAGTGGAAAGTGTTATGATCTATACAATGGTTCTTCTTACAGGAATTAATTTGTTCCACAATCACTGTGTGGAATAACAACAACAAAAAATTAAGTCCTGTCTTTAGTACAAAAAACAAACAAACAAAAAACCTTACAGTATAAAGCTTCTATCTTCTCTGAGAACGCTTCCTTTTGTCACAAGGAGACAAGTTTTTTTGCTTATTAGCTTGGAGTATTTATTAGCTCTCAGTTTACAGAATTTACAAAGGTTCAAGGCTCTGAACTTGACCCAACATGTAAGAAAGCAAAGTAAGGAACAGAGGCCAGAGCCAATTTCCTTCCAGAAGCAAGGGAATAGATGTGGTGGTGGTAGTAATCCTTCTTTATGGGTGTAGGCAGTACCTGTAGGAGCTGGTTACCTGTTCTCGAAACAAGGTGGAGTCTAACCCACTTTCACCTGGTGAATAACATGATTTCCTGCACCAACTTCAACAGGGCATCCTGTGGTATGAGACACTACTCTGTACAAGCATGCCAAAATCTGGACCAACACATCACAAGGAAAGAAAAGGAAGACAGCTGTCTTGGGTAAAGGCAAAACAACATTACCATGCTCTGGTCTTTGGGAAATTCAGTCCTTTTCCTACTGTTTGCATGGCCTTTGAAGATAGAGGCTCACCTTTGTAAAAGGCATTTTGCAGCAGACACTTCAGATTGCTGTCCTTTAAATCCAGACATTACAATCAGCTAGAAGTCTGCAGTGACCTCTTCCATGGCAGAGCAGAATAAAACGGTGACAAAGTACTAGAATCATTGCAAGAACAAAAGAGATCCCTCCCTCGTGGGAGTATTTGTACCTCTTTAGATGGGATTCGTGTTTCCTTACTTGGGCTTCTAAAAGTTAGACATCTAAGTCTAACCTGATCATTTAGGATTCTTTGACAGCAAACAGAAAGAAATACATATCCCCAAAAAGGACAGTTCACCTCATCCAAAATAGGCTTCTGTAATGAGTCAGCAGAACCACCCTCTGAGTTGCCTGTATCTGTCCTTTGACTATAAGGAATATTTAAGGCAACTCATACCTGTGAATTGTAGACAATGAATTTATATATGAGGAGCTTCACTTTCTTTATGGTATTCCAGTTTTCATTATTGTAGAATTGTGTATCAAATAAAGGTAATGATGAAAGCCACATATTCAAGTCTTACCTCTTATAAGTACTTGGCTAGGTAACATAATCACAATATGAGCTGAGGACTGACTTAAAGGGAAAAAGAACTTATGTTGGTCACCTTAGTTATTACGGAAAAAATGTAACAAGCATAAAGCAATAATATCAATCTCACTTTTATGTTCACACATATACATACACACACACAAAGAAAAGGAAATAAGGTAAATTTGGTCTCAATTTACTTAGATGGATAATAAGACTTTCAATTATTGTTGCATTATTTGTTAGTATGTGGATGAAATATTAGGTGGCAATATGCAAAATATATTTTCTGCATATTATAATATTTAGTAATGTCATTTGATTTTTTATGTTTCATTAAATTGTTTTGTGGCTTTATTATCTACCCAGATGCACAGCTCAGATAAACAATTATTCAGATTTAGAAGCAATAAAATTTGACATGCATTTACTTCTATTCAGAATTCCTGCATGTTAAAGAGAAATTACTTCATTCTCCCCACATAGCTCTGTTCTCATGCCTTCGCTGAACCATTCATTAGATGGAGCACATTATAGAAAATACACCATTTATGTTAAGGAACCCTCTGATAACAGATGTATTTGTACAAAGCAAGCATTTCAATATATCATAACCATTTGATCATGACTATAATAGAAGCAAACCTATACACATTTTCTGTAATGCATGTCTCTGTTATATGGTTATTGAGGGGGGAAATGAGTGCTATAGATTATATGTTGTAAGAAAAGGTACCTGCAGACAGAGGTTGATAATCCTTTGAAAACATTACTGAATACAATACAAATTGTTCTGTTTTATAATAAATGTTTTGAGGTTGCATTTCACACAGAATCGCAGAATTTCTAGGTTGGAAGAGACCTCAAGATCATCGAGTCCAACCTCTAACCTAACCCTAACAGTCCCCACTAAACCATATCCCTAAGCTCTACATCTAAACGTCTTTTAAAGACTTCCAGGGATGGTGACTCCACCACCTCCCTGGGCAGCCTGTTCCAGTGCCTAACAACCCTTTCGGTAAAGAAGTTCTTCCTAACATCTAACCTAAAAATCCCCTGGCGCAACTTAAGCCCATTCCCCCTCGTCCTGTCACCAGGCAATAGGGAGAACAGACCAACCCCCACCTCGCTACAGCCTCCTTTGAGGTATCTGTAGAGAGCGATAAGGTCGCCCCTGAGCCTCCTCTTCTCCAGGCTGAACAAGCCCAGCTCCTTCAGCCGCTCCTCGTAGGACTTGTTCTCCAGACCCCTCACCAGCTTCGTCGCCCTTCTCTGGACCCGCTCAAGCACCTCCATGTCCTTCTTGTGGCGAGGGGCCCAAAACTGAACACAATACTCGAGGTGCGGCCTCACCAGAGCCGAGTACAGGGGGATGATCACCTCCCTAGCCCTGCTGGTCACACTGTTTCTGATACAAGCCAGGATGCCGTTGGCCTTCTTGGCCACCTGGGCACACTGCTGGCTCATATTCAGCCGACTGTCCACCATCACTCCCAGGTCCTTCTCTGCCTGGCAGCTTTCCAACCACTCATCTCCCAGCCTGTAGCGCTGCTTGGGGTTATTGCGCCCCAGGTGGAGGACCCGGCACTTGGCCTTGTTGAACTTCATGTAGTTGACCTCAGCCCATCGGTGCAGCCTATCCAGATCCTCCTGCAGAGCCTTCCTACCCTCGAGCAGATCGACACATGCACCTAACTTAGTGTCATCTGCAAACTTACTGAGGGTGCACTCAATGCCCTCATCCAGATCATCAATGAAGATATTAAAGGGGATCGGCCCCAGCACCGAGCCCTGGGGAACGCCACTAGTGACTGGCCTCCAACTGGACTTGACTCCATTCACCACGACTCTTTGGGCCCGGCTATCCAGCCAGTTTCTAACCCAACGAAGCGTGCGCCAGTCCAAGCCAAGAGCAGCCAGTTTCTTGAGGAGAATGCTGTGGGAGATGGTGTCAAAAGCCTTGCTGAAGTCAAGGTAGACCACATCCACAGCCTTTCCCTCATCCACCCAGCGCGTCACTTTGTCATAGAAGGAGATCAGGTTCGTCAAGCAGGATCTGCCTTCCATAAACCCATGCTGACTGGGCCTGATCACCTGCTTGCCCTGCAAGTGCCGCATGATGACTCTCAAGAGGATCTACTCCATGAGCTTCCCTGGCACTGAGGTCAAACTGACAGGCCTATAGTTCCCCGGGTCTGCCCTCCGGCCCTTCTTGTAGATGGGCGTCACATTTGCTAGCCGCCAGTCAGCTGGGACCTCCCCCGATAGCCAGGACTGCTGATAAATGATGGATAGGGGCTTGGCCAGCTCCTCTGCCAGTTCTCTCAGTACCCTTGGGCGGATCCCATCCGGCCCCTTCGACTTGCGCACATCCAAGTGCCGTTGCAGGTCACCAACCAGTTCTTCATGGATGGTGAGGGCCACATCCTGCTCCCCATCCCCTTCTACCAGCTCAGGGTACTGGGTATCCAGAGAACAACTGGTATTGCCGCTAAAGACTGAGGCAAAGAAGGCATTAAGCACCTCCACCTTTTCCTCATCTCTTGTAACTAAGTTTCCCCCTGCATCCAGTAAAGGATGGAGATTCTCCTTAGTCCTCCTTTTTGTGTTGATGTATTTGTAAAAAGGTTTTTTGTTATCTTTAACGGCAGTAGCCAGATTGAGCTCCAGATGAGCTTTGGCCTTCCTAATTTTGTCCCTGAACAGCCTCGCTACATCCTTATAGTCCTCCCTAGTGGCCTGCCCACTTTTCCGAAGATTATAAACCCTCTTTTTTTTCCTAAGCTCAAGCCACAATTCTCTGTTGAGCCAGGCTGGTCTTCTTCCCCGCCGGCTCATCTTTGGGCACATGGGGACAGACCGCTCTTGCGCCATTAGGATTTCCCTCTTGAAGAGCTCCCAGCCTTCCTGGACCCCTCTGCCCTTTAGAACCGCCTCCCAAGGAACTCCACCAACTAGTGTCCTGAGCAGCCCAAAGTCAGCCCTCTGAAAGTCCAATACAGCAGTTTTACTGGTCCCCTTCCTGGCCTCGCCAAGAATAGTGAACTCAACCATTTCGTGGTCACTCTGCCCAAGACAGCTCCCGACAATCACATCCTCCACCAGTCCTTCTCTGTTTGTGAAGAGAAGGTCTAGCGGGGCACCACCCCTGGTAGGTTCACTAATCAGCTATGTCAGGAAGCTATCTTCCATGCTCTCCAGAAACCTCCTAGACTGCTTTCTCTGGGCTGTGTTGTGCTTCCAGGATATGTCAGGGAAGTTGAAGTCCCCCACGAGTACAAGCGCTGAAGATTTCGCAACTTCTGCCAGCTGCCTGTAGAACTCCTCATCCGTCTCCTCATCCTGGTTTGGCGGTCTATAGCAGACCCCGACCAGGACACTAGCCTTGTTGACCCCGCCGATCCTAACCCAAAGGGACTCGACCTTGTCATTCCTAGCCTCGAGTTCTACAACATCGAAAGACTCTCTAATATAGAGAGCCACACCGCCACCCCTTCTGTGCTGCCTGTCCCTTCTGAAGAGCTTATAGCCAGGCATCGCAGCACTCCAGTCATGAGACTGGTCCCACCACATCTCCGTGATGGCAACCAAGTCGTAGCCTGCCCGCTGCACGATGGCTTCCAGCTCCTCCTGTTTGTTACCCATGCTGCGTGCATTGGTGTAGATGCACTTCAGCTGGGCC
>MU014703.1:0-15885 GCA_011075105.1 Heteronetta atricapilla
CATCCCAATCCAGAACACAGTACCCCACCAGCCACTAGGAGGAAAAACAACTCTGTCCCAACTGAAACCAGGACAGGCAGCTATGCCAACAGCCCACCAGTACCCTTTTGGGTCCCTGAAATATCCTCTCGAGGTAGTCTATGCCAAGGATGCATGAAGCATCCAGGCCAGTCACAATACGATGTTTTTGCCACTCATTCCCAGTTAGACTCACTTCAGCCTCCAATACAGTTAACTGCTGGGATCCCCCTATCACCCCATAAATACTGATGGGTTCTGCCCCTTTATAGCTTGATGGAATTACAGTTACACTGTGCACCAGTGTCTACTAAAGCCTTATACTTCTGTGGGTCTGACGTGCCAGACCATCGAATCCACACAGTCCAATAAACCCGATTGTCCCTTTCCTCCCCCTGGACAGAGGCAGGGCCCCTCTAATCATTGTCATTATATTCATTACTGTGTTTGGAGGACTGCTTGCTGGAAATTGGAGCAGCAAGTCTGGGACAGTCTAGGACTGTCATCTGAAAAAGCGGATCCTTTGCCCGGTGTGCAATAATCCAATTCTCACACACTCAGGAGAGCTATTGCTTTTATTTAAGCCTGGGCACTCATTGGATTTTCCACAAATCAAACACACCTGATGCCAGTTGTATTTATCATCATACTTCTTGGCTCCTTTTCAGGACCTTCTGTGCATGCCTTCCTTTCTTTGTGGGTCCTTGGTGGTCTTTGGTGGTCTTTTCTGATGAAGTACCCTAACCCTTTTTAATCCATACATTTTCACGTGTCACCTAAGGACAACTTAAGGCTACTTTCTCTTTCCAACTTTCAATTGTTTCTTACAGAAGGAGTATTTTGTCCCTGACCAAAGGGAGCCTAGGTTAAATGATAAACATTTTTTTGGTCTTTTACTACATAAGTGCTACTTGATTACAGGGATGTTTATTTAAACATAGTTAATACCTCTTCTTTTCCAAGGGAGAGTTTGTTCCATTACAGGACAACATGATATCATATTTCTGAAGACATGAGCCAGTTCAGCTGATGTGGCCAGTGTGTGATGCTCTTGCTTACCAGAGAGCTACTGAATGGTGGGACATATAGCTAGCTCATGGAAAGTGCTGGTTTAAACCATTCTGGATGGCTGGTTTAATTAATTTATTTATTTATTTTTCTCTCTGTGATTGCAGGTCAGAAAATTCTTCACCATAGAAGTAATGTCTTAGAAACTGTAGTCCTGATCAATCCCTCAGATGAAGCAGTTAGCACTGAGGTAAGTCAGTCAGAAATATTTCATTGCATGGACCATACTGTTATCGTAAAAGTCAATCAAAGAAACTCTCTAAGACTCACTTTGGAGTTTTAGAAAGCAGGCATTCTTTAATTGCAGCACCAGACACACAGGGGATCACTCCACCTAGTGTGCATGCTGAATTGTTCAAGCTACAGGGGTTATATACAATCAGAATACACATATTCATTAGATTTCCAAGAAAGAATCAACATATTTATGCCATTTTGTGGGACTCATTAAAATATGTAAATGCACCTGACGCATGCGCATTTGTTTCTACTGGTGGTCTTTCTGGGTCTTCTGGTGGTCATGGATAGTCAATTTAGGCATGCATACTAAGATCATTCATTTACATATCCAAGGACCTATTAATACCATGAGTTCCTCACCTATTCTTTTTCAGACACATCCTCCAGGCCTGGGTTATCTTGACCTCCTCCCCCATCCTGGGATAGAGTTCTTTATGGTCTTATAGATAAGGCTGACTAATTAGCGGGTAAGGTGACGCTAGACATACAAAGTTTTAGACTTCCTTCTAACTAAACATAGTAAAGGTTTGGCTCATCTGTTCATAAAATATTTCAGATTTGGTTCTATTACTCTACCAGGGAGAAAACCATATGTCCTTCTGACTCAGTATCAACAGGAGCTGCATTAAGTGGACAGGATGAGAGCAGGGCCTAACTATGGATGAAAAGGCATGTTAGGAGCAAGTATCATCAAAATCATCAGCCATCCCTTGATTTCTTTCTTCCTGGTTTCCTGGACTCCTGGTAAAATGTCAATGGTGTAGGATAGAAACACACCTCTGATCCCAGTGCTCCTTTCCTCATAATGCACCAAATTTCCTTTTTGCTGAAGTGGAGGCATCTGTGCTGATACTGCATCTGCTTTTCCTCTGCTCCTCCATTGCCTGGTAGCTCTGAATGCCTATTTTGCACATGAAAAAGTGCTTGAAAAGAAACTGGGTGCCCTGAGTCAAATTTAGATCTTTGAGAAGAATTACCATCTATGTGATGTGTCCTTCAAAAGGTATGTGAAACGATCAATAGACTATGGAGAGTGCCCCAGAACAAAATTGTCAAATCCTCATTAACTCACTAGTGATGCAGTGCTAACTCAATAACTAAAGTTATTAAGCAGGTATTCTTTATTACGGTGCCGGGTGTGGGGGGGATCTCTCTGCCTAACACACACACCAAGGGTTACCGGCAGTGTGCTTATTAGTGGGATAAATACATATTCATTTAATTTCCTGTAAGTCTCTTGCATATTCATCAGGTCTCCGAAGAATCATTAACATAGGTTCCCGCCCCTGTTTGCATGCGCACTGGAGTCCTTGGGTGGTCATCTGGCATACTCTGGTGGTCTTTTGATGAAGGCCAGAAGTCTTCCTCGCTGCTAAACTTCTGACCTTTCCTGTCTTTGACAGACTTCAGAAGTCAAGCCAGTTCTTTCCGGTGCTATTATCTATGCATACAGTTTTTTACTCCCTTAACTTTTGGGGTCATTAACATACAATTGTGTTAGCTAAGACCTACGGAATCGATATCCTTTACCTTGTTCCCTGTCTCACTAGAGTCAAAGAACTGAGCATGTAGTTCAAAGACAAAACAGAAATTTTGATAGTGAAGGCTGAAAAAAGAGTGATAACTGCATTGCTAGCCAGTGCTGGGAAGCACTGTCATGTTACAATTTCTTTGGGGAAATGAAGTGTCTCTGCTTGTAGTACTTCATTAAAAAAATCTATTTTTTGTCAACCTTAAATGATATTAAACACAAACAGGAAGAAACACATTGAAACAAATGAAATTTCTAAAGTTTTAAAAGTTTAAAAAATGAATTAGTCACCTTAGTTAATAGCAGTTCATTGAGTAAAATATTGAGTGGAAAAACTCTTACACTGCATTAGAGGTACTTATTAGCTGGGTAGCAGCTCTTTAAGTTGTCTTTAATACACTCAGGATTTCAGTGTAAAAAGCTATAAAGTATGTCTGTGTGGGGGCGGGGGGTGGTAGAAGGAACTGCCAAAAATAGAGAAATGCTCTTTTTGTCACTGTTGCTTGTCATTCCTTTGTGTTGGGTTAAAGGGGACTTATCAGAGTCTGGAGTTTCATAGCCCTGTAAGGGCTTTCAATGAGACAGTCTCATGAAGTTGAAATTATTTATAGTCCAATGTTTGCCAGTTTCAGAGCCTTGCTAAGAGCTTTCACTAAGACAGCTTCATAAAGTTGAACATAATTAATAAGGCAACAGATATAAGAGATCTGGAATTGCTGTTGATAAATATTCTTACTGGAATAGTGCTAATATATGATAACAGTGCTTGCAAAATGCTGTCCTGGGTATTCCTCATCAAAGGGCGAAAGCACTGAGTTTACCAAGAAGGCATCCCTGTCTTGGTGAAGGAGAAGGAGCATCAACTGCCTCTTGTAGGTTTCCAATTTCTTCTCCCTGCCCCACCCCAGCTCTTCTTTTTTCCTCACTCTAACTTTCTTCCTAACACTAACTTCCTCTTTCTTTTTCTTTTTTCCTTTTTTTTTTTCCTTTCTTCTTCTTTTTTTTTTCACCAATGTCTAACACTCTTTTCTATCCTAACCTCATCTTTTCCCTGCCCCTGGGGTGAAATTTAATGTGATTTGGGTGAAGAGTCAAGTTCTATAGTCATATGTTTTTAGCATGTACTTCTTTAAGCTCATTATCATATTCAGGGGTGTGAACTTTAATATTCATTTTACACATAATGAAGAAAAAGGTTTTACTTGGTCACTGTGGCCCTCAAGATTCTGTTCTTGCCACCATGTTGGCTGTCACCAATCACCTCCTTATTTTCTATGCGACTTAGAATAGTTTTCAGGAGGATCTGCTCCATCTGCTCTTGCCAGGCTCAGAGGTCAGACTGATTTGCCTGTAGTTCCTGGGTCTTCCCTTTTTCCATTTTTAAAAATGGGGATTATGTTTCCCCTGTTCCAGTAGGTGGGAACGCAACCAGACTGTCACGACTTCTCAAATATGATGGACAGTGGCTTAGAAACTTCATCCACCAGTTCCCTCAGGACCTGTGGATGCACCTCATCAGGTCCCATGGACTTGTGCACCTTCAGGTTCCTTAGCTGGTCTTTAAACCGATCTTCTCCCACAGTGGGAGGTTCATCATTCTCCCAGTCCCTGCCTTTGCCTTCTGGGACTTGGACAATGTGGTTACAGGTCATGCTGGTGAAGACTGAGGCAAAAAATTCATTGAGTACCTCAGCCTTCTCTGTATTCCAGGTAACCAGGTCTCCTGTTTCCTTCCAGAGAGGGCCCACAATTTCCCTGGTGTTCCTTTTATCACTGATGTACCCATAGAAGCCTTTCTTGTTGCCCTTGATGTACTGGCTAAAGGGCTAAAAAAGGCTAAGAATTCTAAAAGGGCTTTGACTTTCCTAATCTGATCCCTGGCTGCTTGGACAATTTCTTTGTATTCCTCACAGGCTATCTGTCCTTGCCTCCACTCTCTGTAGGCCTCCTGTTTCTGCTTGACTTTGACCTGGAGTTCTTTGTTCATCCATGGATGCCACCTGGTGTTTTTGCCTGACTTCCTCTTTGTTGGGATGCATTGCTCTGGAGCTTGGAGGAGGTGATCCTTGAATATTAACCAGCTTTCTTGTGCCCGTCTTCCCCCCAGTGTTTTGTCCCACAGGACTCTACCAAGCAGATTCCTGAAGAGGCCAAAGTCTACTCTCCTGAAATCCAGGGTAGTAAGCTTGCTGTACTTTGTCTTCCTTGCCCTCAGGATCCTAAACTGCACCATTTCATGGTCACTGCAGCCAAGGCTGCCCTTGTGTTTCACACTCCCCACCAGCCCCTCCTTGATGGTGAGAATGAGGTCCAGCATAGCACCTCTCCTCATTGGCTCCTCTATCCCTTGGAGAAGGAAGTTGTCATCAGTGCATTCCAAGAACCTCCTGGATGGCCAGTGCCCTGCTGTGCTGTCCCTCTGTTGGAGTGGGAGACGGTCCTGGAGTAACGATGCAACCTCGATGCGAGTATAATCGTTCTCCATTTATTGCAAGTTCTAACAAAGAATATATAGGCTACTAACAACAGCACGTGCCGACAACAACTTATGATTGGTCTAACTTCTCTGTACACGCGTCTCTAGCACTAATATAATTGGTACAATGCTGTTGTTCACGCGGAGTAATGTTATCTCTCCACCTGCACATAGTTCCACATATTCTAGTCATAACATCACTCAAGGTTATCAGCCCTGGGCCTACATTATCTTCACGGTCCTTCAAAGCCTGAGTTTCTCATTATAATTAAATCATGCCCCTTCTTACTTAAACATAGCTCCACATCCCTCCAACAGATATCGGTGTGGTTACAGTCCCCCTATGAGAACCAGGGCTTGTGAATCTGAGTCTGCTCCTGTCTGTCTATAGAGGGCCTCATCTGCTTGGTCTTCTTGATCAGGTGGCCTGTAGCAGACCCCCACTATAATGTCATTTGCCCCTTCCCTCCCTTTGATCCTGACCCATAAGCTCTCTGTCAGCACCTCATCCATCCCCAGGCAGAGCTCTATGCACTCCAGTGGCTCATTGACATAGAGGGTGACACTCCCTCCTCATCTCGTGCGCCTATCCTTCCTAAAGAGCCTGTGTTCTTCCATTCCAACAGTGCAGTCATGGGAGACATTACACAACATCTCTGTAATGCCAATGAGGTCATAGCCCTGTAGGCATGCGTACATCTCTAACTCCCCTTGTTTATTCCCCATGTGTGAGCATAGAGACATTTAAGTTGGGCCCCTGATGAAGCTGACTTACTGTCTGGAGTGTCTGGAATTCCTTTGTACTGCTCTTCAGGTGCTCTCCTGCTGACCCGTGACTCTTCTCCAGGCTCTGGGCATCTATTGCTGACACTAGCCTCAAAGTGGGAGGAAAGGGATGGATTGAGGTTCCCCTCCCCCGGCAATTCCCATTTAGAGCCTTCTTCACCAGCTTAGCAAGCCTATGACCAAAGATGCTTTTCCCCTTCTCTGACAGGTGGACCCCATCAGCCCCCAGGAGACCAGGTTTCTCAAAGCAATTCCCATGGTCATAGAATCATCGAATCATAGAATTGTTAAGGTTACAAAAGACCTCCAAGATCATGTAGTCCAACTGATCCCTACCACGAATATCACCCAGTAAACCATGTCACTAAGCACCACGTCCAACCTTTTCTAAAACACCCCCATGGATGGTGACTCCACCACCTCCCTGGGCAACCCCTTCCAATGCCTAACTACTTTTGCTGAGAAGAAATGCCTCCTGAATTCCAACTTGAACCTCCCCTAGTGCAACTTGAGGGCATTCCCTCTTGTCTTATCGCTAGTTATCTGTGTGAAGAGGCTGACCCCCAGCTCCCCATAACTTCCTTTCAGGTAGTTCTAGAGACCAATAAGCTCTCCCCTGAGCCTTCTCTTCTCTAAACTAAACAACCTCAGTTTCCTCAACCACTCCTCATTATACCTGTGTTCCAGACCCTTCACCAGCTTCTCTGGACATGCTCCAGTGCCTCAATGTCTTTCTTGAAGTGACAGGTCCAGAAGCGGGCCCAGAAGTGAACACAGTACTCAAGGGACGGCCTCACCAGAGCTGAGTACAGGAGGATGATCACTGTGATAAATGACTGAGTCCAAATAGGATTCTAATTAAAGTTTGTAATTTATTAAGCGAATAGAAACAAGCCAACAGCGCTGGGTGCGTCGGGAGTCTCTGCTCCACCAAGATGCACACTTGTTACATCAGGGGGCTGATTTTTATGCTCCTAGACTTATACATATTCATCACTATTCCTAGAAAAGGCAGGGTTATTATAATTAGTTCCCAGAATCCAAACCCTCTCTGGACGCATGCGTATCAGTCTCTGGTGGTCTTTCTGGGGGTCTCTTGTGATGAAGGCTCCTAGTCTTCCTCCCAGGCTTTGTCCTTCAGTCGTCCTTCAACTCCCCCTTTCTCCTTATTTGGTGGATCTCTTTGCCAGATATCAGAGGTTTGGGCAGCGTCCCATGCAGAAGTCAGCAGTTTCCTAAAAAAAAAACTCCTTGGTCCTCTTATCTCCCAGACTAGAGTCTCAATGTTCGCCCTTCAAACCCTCTATTTACACAAATTGCTGGACCCTTCCTTTGCATGATACAAGAACTATATACACTAATCACTCTGTTTTTCTTAAGTGGAAGGTTATATTTCATCATGCGGCCCTAGCACCGTTCCATACACACACGCACTCGCTTCCCCCTTTTCGTGGCCCAGTCCCTCACGGGATGTGGGAACCATACTACCGAGGGGTCCACACTCACTTCGTCCTACTGGATGTCTCACAATGCCACGCTCCGGGATACCCAACCCCTACCGTACGGATCACTGGCGTATACTTACCCACCCCGTGGGTCCTTGTTCGGCCTTCGTGCACAAAGATTACCTAGGGGTTACCGGTTTTATTTGCTTGTTGTTGAATTTGGGATTCGTCGGTGAAGGATTTGAATGAAAGTAGTCCTAGCGAAGGCCGCTGAAATCAGCGGGGTGCCCCCTTCGAAGGATTTTCAATCAAATTGCCTTCATCCAAGTCACGGCACCAAATTGTTATAAATTGATTTGAAGCCAATTGAATAAATTAATATAAATGAATTTATTAGTAAGCACAACAAGCAAAACAGCGCTGGGTGGCCGGGGAGTCTCTGCTCTGCCAACGGCACGCACCCACCAGTTCCCATTTCGGGCTTATATCCCCTCTACTAATGCAAATTCATTACGGGGCGTGTCCTCCTCCGAGCATGCTCTCTTCATCTTCTGGAATCTTCTCAAATCTTCTCGACCCCAGACCACATGCATGCCCTCCCCCCATAGTCTTCTGCCTAGCAACAACACTGGTCCAGGCTGTTCCTGTCAGGCGACCATTGCTGAACACAGGAACTATATGCATACATTTAACCACTGAATACAAGAACCATATACATACATTGATCACCAAAATCCAATAGAACTATATACATACATTAACCATCTCCACTTCCCCAGTCTCGTGGTTATACAAGGATGTGTAAGAAGGCACAAGAGATTCTCTTTATTTACATTTACAGCAAGACAATGAACAAATATCCACTACACATAACAACCCCCCCTTTTTCTTTTTAATTACTTATTTTGTTCATTGAATCTTTGTAATGCCTGACTGCTGAGTATCAAAGTTTCTGCACCTTCGTCCGTACCTATTGATTCATACTTAGCACGGATAAGCATTAAGTGTGCCGCTTCTAGGCGACTTTTTACAATCGCAATTAGTCTATTAAAGATACATGGTCCAAAAGTCAGTGCTGTTATTAATAACAATAAGGGCCCCGCTATAGTTGACCAATTTTGCCGGGCTTCATTTTATCTCTTTTTTTCCAATCCTTCTCAGAGTTTTGTCATTGTATCCCTTACCACTCCAGTATGATCGGCATACACACAACATTCCTCTCTTAAGGCTGCACACAGCCCTCCTTGCTGTAAAAAGACCAAATCTAATCCTCTACGGTTTTGTAATACTTACCTCCGAAAGTGACCTAACAGATTTTTCCAGGGCTGAAATAGACTGTTCAATTCGAGTCAAATCCTCATCTACGGCAATGCGTAGGGCATCCCCAGTCTCTTCTGGCCCCATTGAGCCATTAGGTGCCAACACCGTGGGAACCGTCGCTGAACTATTAGGAGCTGATGCCATAGGAGCTTTCATAGGTCAAACCCTTGAGGCATCCTCCGACAATATCTTGTTTGGTCCCACCGACTGAGAAATCCTAGTTTCTTCCTTTTTTATAAGGATTAGACCTCCTCTATCAACTCCAGTTTCATAAAATCTAACACCCCCCACTTTTCCAGTTAACCAGGTGGTATCATCTGGTTTCATCACATTGGCCCACAGAAACGTACAATTCCCTACAGTTCTGCGAGGGCCCCTCATTCTAAACCCCAGTGCTCTGGATGGGTTACATCCAGGTGGTCTGACCAGTCCATAACCCACTTGTAGGAACTTGTCGTGGCCAGCCTCGGGTTTCCAACCAGTAGCAATGGTTTCACAACCACAGTAGGAGATAGTTGGAGCCCATTATTTCCAGAAGCTTCGGCCTCTCTACCGTCCCCACCATTCACACTTCTCTGCCTCACTTGTCAGTTCGGTTGCAATGAACTACAAGGTCTTCTCGGCAGCAGCAGTGTTCTTCAGGGGAACCAGAGAGCCTTTAAACCGGATCAGGGTCTCCTTCCTCTCCCTTTACGGAAACTGGGGCCACCTGCCGTTGTTATTTGTTGTATGACATGTTGATCTTCAAACCTCATATTGAGTCCGTTTGAGTGTCAACTTTAACTCATCAGGGCCTGGAACTGCCTCCCACTTGTCTTCCAAAAGCGGTCCTTTCACATGGCTGGCATGTGTCCATCCCTTTTCCGCAGTCCGGACAGCTGTCTCTGTAGTGAGTAAAACAACAGAGGGGCCTTCCCATTGCGGTGTTAGGGAGGCCTCTTTCCAAGTCCTAATTAGAACCTTACCTTATGAATCGCTATATCTAGCAGAGGGCGTTTTGCCTGTAGGTCTCTTCGTCGGTTCATAAGTTGTATTAAATAGGGTCTTAACTGAGTATCTTGCAACTGGGGGTGGTCAAGTGGCATTTCTAAATCATAAGGCATACCATAAAGCATTTCAAAAGGTGAAATTCCTACATCAGTTCAGGGCTGTGTCCGTATGCTTAGCAGCGCGGGCAGTAAGCATTTTACCCAAGAGGCCTTAGTTTCCAACATAAGCTTTGTTAGTTGTTTCTTAATTTCACCATTCATTCACTCTACCTTCCCAGAACTTTGGGGATGCCACGGAGTGTGGTATTCCCAACTTGTTCCCAGAGCTTTCATAGTCTCTCGAGACACTTTTGAGACAAAATGATATTCTCAAGTAATATTTTTACCACGGTTTGAGGCGTGTCCTCCTCCGAGCATGCCCTCTTCATCTTCTGGAATCTTCTCAAATCTTCTCGACCCCAGACCACATGCATCACCCGCTCCGTACACATCATTCTTATTATTATTTTCTGTCCCAATAAACTGTTTCTATCTCAACCCACAGGCCTTTGTTTTTCTCGTTTCTCTCCCTCCTCCGGGGGGGGGGGGGGGGGGTGAGCGAACGGCTGTGTGGTGTTTAGCTGCCGGCCAGGTTAAACCACAACAGAAGCATACATAAATTGGTACAAAGGAACACTTAAATAATACAACTGGACACAAAAATATACATTTTTAGAGAAATTCACATCAGTAATTGTATAAAGCTTGCTTCTGTACTAGGGGGTCCTGAAAATTTAGGACTAAAACATTAGCTATGTAATGTAAAAAGGTTATCATGACAGTCCTCAAAGGCCACTATATAGCACACTGGCATATTCAAGGCTATCAGCTTATATTTCAGTCTGTGTATTCAAGTTTTGAGGTCCTTTTATGATTATGCAAACATCAGAAATATAGTGGTATAATAAATGGTACTTATGCAAGCAGAGTTTTAGAGCCAATATTAAATTTGCAGGCTCAAAACACCCACTTAATATTTAAACAAGTATTTGATACTTCTGTTTGTTCAAAAATAGAGTAAATGCACTTACATAAAAATAACTTTTACTGTTCAACAAGCGTGCTCATGTGATCTTTATATTAGTACAAACTTAGGAAACAAACAAACAAATCCACCATATGACTTTTTAAAATAAATGATACCAATTCACCTTTTCCCTACTCGAGTACATTTACATTCAGGCTTTGAATCATTTGACCCACGATTTTACAACATTAAAAATAATAGGTCCACATGGGTGTCTTTTTGAGACTCAGCATGAATAGAATTAAAGCTCACCACCTTAAGGAAACAGAAAGTCACATGCTCATGCCTTAACTATATTCCTTTTTGTCTCCAAACTAGAACATAAAGATAATAGTAACAGTATTTCATGGCAAGAGATGAGTACTTTTTATTGATTATATTTTATTAATTAATATTATTAATGAATTCAATTCCCTTGTCCAACTCATCATTAAAGACACTAAAGAGGATGGGCCCCAACACTGACCCCGGGGGAACACCATTCATGATGGATCGCCAGCTAGATTTCACTCCATTCACCACCAATCTCTGGGCCTCGCCATCCAGCCAGTTTTTAACCCAGCAAAGAGTGTTCCTGTCCAAGCTATGTGCTTCCAGCTTCTCCAGGAGAATACTGTGGGAGACCGTGTCAAAGGCTTTGCTGAATTCTAGGTAGACTACGTCAACAGCCTTTCCCTCATCCACCAGGCGAGTTACCCGGTCATAGAAGGAAATGAGATTGGTCAGGCAGGACTTGCCTTTCATGAACCCATCCTGGCTGGTCCAGATCCCCCGGTCTAAGTAGCTGAACCCCTGTCTGAAACACCAGCTGTCTTGGAACCATCCATTAATTTGCCATATTTGACTGTCCCTTTCAGTTCCCGTCCCTTTTACGAGCAGGACTGATGAAGAAAGCATCTGCACTCCCAAGTCCTTTACTGCTGCTCCCAGGGCTCTGTAATCCCTCTTGATACTCCTCAAACTGCTGTTGGCTGCATCACTGGTGCCCACATGAAACAGCAGCAGTGGATAATATTCATTAGGCTGTACAAGGCTTGTCAGTCTCTTGATGACATCCCTGATACAAACCCCAGGTAAGCAGCAGACTTCCCCTCAAAAGCAGATCGGGTCAGCAGATGGATGCCTCTGTACCTTTCAGAAGAGTCTCCTACTATTACCTGTCACCTTTTCTTAGGTGGACTAGATGTTACATGGGGAGCAGACCAGGCTGTCTTATTCAGCTCCACCCTCCCTTCAACGTGTCTTTCCTTTTCAGTCCACAGAGGGGTGAAGCAATTCTGTAAGGAACCCAGGCTTTGGGGTAAGACTCTTCCTCCTGCTGGTTCTTGTTGTTGCCAGCTTCCACTCCCCTGTGTTGGTCCCCTTCCCTTCTGTGAGTGCCAGTAAGGGAGTTTCAGGCTGTTTGGTCATGGGGTGTGGGTCCCCTGAAGACTGTACTAGGATCCAGCTGTCTTACTCCTCTTCAGCCACCCTGATGCTAAGCAGCCTTCTCACTGCCTTCTGCAGTTTGTGTAATTTGTCCAGTTCGTGCAGGAGGTCTTCCACCTGGGCACACTTTTTTCAGGCAGGTCTGCCACCTGTCCCTGCCCCAGGGGAAAGATCTAGTCACTTCCAGGAGTCAAAAGTCTGCACTGCAGCCTCACCCCTCAGTAGCTGCGTCTGAGTGGAGGCATCAGCCACCACTGGAGAAGACAGAACAGACCATGCAGCCAGAGCCGCAGCCTTTGCCCTGAGAAAAGTGCCCACTATTCTGCCTTGAGGATCAGGAAAGATGGAAAAGATGTGTGCCCTTGGCCTGTGGAGATCTGGGTGCGGGGTTAAGGTGTACTATGAGCCTCCTGCTCGGCTAGTGGAATGGCGCTTCCTCAAAGGGGTGCCTTCCCACGCAAATTGCCATGCAAACTGCCACGCCACGCCCTGACTGATGCGCCATGCCCTGTTTGTCCACTCAAGCTCCCTATGGGTTGCTTATGGAGGAGTGGGGGGTGATGGATGTTACAGCTGGCCCTACCCACAACTCGTAGGCTGCTTTCTCACAAACTGCAAGCCCCTAGCAGGACTCTGTACTCCCCTGGAGCTTCCTTAGCTCAGGAAATCCCCCTGTATGCCATGATCCTCCGCTCTGCTGCAGAATGTGCCCACCTAGAGCTGATCGCTTTGGCAAACATGAAAAGAACCAGCAGGTGGATCAGGCTGCTAAGACTGAAGTGGCACGGGTGGATCTGGACTGGCAACATAAGGGTGAGTTATTTAGAGCTTGGTGGGTGATGACACCGCAGACCATCAAGGAAGAGATGCAACATATAGATGGTCTCATGATCAAGGGGTGGAGCTGACCATGGACACTATTGCACAGGTGTGGTGGTTTTAATCAGCTGTACAGCTGAGCTCCACCACAACCAATGTCTCACGCCCCCTCCACAAAGGGAAAGGGGGAGAAAATAAGGTGAAAAGGGCTCAAGGGTTGAGATAAGCTCAACAGGGATATCATTCAACAGTTACCATGACGGGCAAAACAGACTCGGTGTAGGGAGATTAGAGAAATGTATTGCCTATTTCTAACAAGCTAGAACAGTGAGAAACAAAGAAAAACTAAAAACACCTTCCCCCAGCCAACCTCTTCCACCTCCTCCCCCTGAGCGGCACAGGGGAACAGGGGAATGGGAGTTGTGGTCAGTCTTCACATTCAAAGATATCAAAGAGGCCTTAAAATCTGCTCCTGCACTGGGACTCACAGATTACCCCAAACCATTTGATTTTTTTGATTTGGGTAAAACAAATTTGGCACTGGGGAGATTAATATAATTTATTGCCTATTTCTAACAGACTAGAGCAGTGAGAAACTAAAAGCAAACTAAGAAAACCTTTCCCCTCCATCTACCCTCTTCTATGTCCTCCCCCCGAGTGGCACAAGGGAACGGGGAATGTGTGTTGCAGTCAATCCATACCGCTTCATCTCCACCTCTCCTTCACCTCCACTCTCTTTCCCTGCTCCAGCGTGGGGTCCCTCCCATGGGATGCAGTACTTCCTGAACTGATCCTGTGTGGGCTTCCCACAGGCAGCAGCTCTTCAAGAACTGCTCCAGATATGGGTCCATACCACGGGGTCCATCCATCAAGAGCAAACTGCTCCAACCTGGGTCCCCCACGAGCAGCAGCTCCTGCCAGGTCACCTGTTCCTGTGTGGGCTCCACACGCTACAGGTCTGGCCTGGAGTCTGCTCCAGCAGGGGTTCTTCATAGGTTGCAGCTTCCTTCAAGTCAGATCCACCTGATCCACAAGGTGCTCCTCCACGTGCTGCAGTATGGAGATCTGCTCTGCCGTGGTACTCCATAGGCTGCAGGGGCACAACCTGCTCCACCATGGTCCTCTTCACAGGCCACAGGGGAACTGAAGCTCCGACATCTGGAGCACCTCTTCCCCCTCCTTCTTCACTGACCTTGGTGTCTGCAAGGCTGTTTCTCACTCCTCGCTCTCCCAGCTACTGCTGAGAAGCAGGTTTTTCCCCTTTCTTAAATATGCTCTCACAGAGTGTGGTGGTTTTACCTTGCTGGGCATCTGAACTCCACCACAATCACTCCCTCACTCCCCCTCCTCAGAAGAAGAGGGGGAGAAGAAAGTATGGTGGAAAGAAAAAAAAATACTCACAGGTTGAGAAAAGGATAATTTAATTAAAGGGAAAGGACTAGGGGGAAAAACAAGTAAAAACCACAGGGAAGCACAGAGAGAGAGAAAATAAATTATTCTCTACTTTCCATCAACGAGTGATGTTCAGCCATGTCCCGGGAAGCAGGGCCTCAGTATGCATAGTGGTAGTTTGGGAGGACAGACATCTTCATAACAAGAGCCCCCCTTTCTCCTTCCCCTTTCCCACATTTATTGCTGAGTGTGACATCATATGTTACGGAATATCCCTTTGGTTGTTTTAGGTCAGCTGCCCTGGTGATGTCCCCTCTCCACCTCTTGCCCACCCCTAGCCTGCTGGCTCTTGGCGGGGGGGGGGGGGGGGGGCAGGGTGGGGGGTGGGGGCCTTGTTGCTGTGCCACAATTGCTCACAAGTAAACAAAACATTGGTGTGATACCAATGCTGTTCTAACTACAGGTACAGAGCACAGCACTGTATGGGCCTGGGCTGCTGTGGAGAAAGTTAACTCCATCCTAGCCAGACCCAGTACACAGAGGCTCAAACAACATCATTTATTGGCTCAGCTCTGGGCAGTGGCAGGTCCCTTTGAAGCCGGCTAAAACTGGCCCTTATCTAACATGGGGCAGCTTCTGGACTCTTCTCACAGAAGCCACCCCTGCAGCCCTCCTGTACCAAAACCTTTCTGTGTAACCCCAATAAAACAGGTTATCCGTGGCTGTGAAACAAGTGCTGCAATCAAGCAAGCCATTACAGTTAATGGCTCTCTGGTATGGAGGATGATGGCAGAAATATAATTATGGGGAGGCCTAGCAGATTGATTATATCACACTACCACCAACCTGCCACAGCAAGCACTATGTGCTTACAATGGTGGAAGCAACCACTGGATGGCTGGAAACATATCCTGTGCCCCATGTCACCGCCCAGAACACTATCCCGGGCCTTGAAAAGCAACCCTTATGGCAACATGGCACACCAGAAAGAATGTAGTCAGACAATGTGTCTCCTTTGCGAAATAACCTCAAAGACACCTGAGCCAAAGAGAATGGCATTGCGTGGGTATATCATGCCCCCTACATACTGTAGAAGGGGACAAAGTCCCTGTAGTGCATGTAAAAAACATGCTGCAGAAGAGTCTGTGCTTTTCCTGCCTCAGGCAAAGGCAAAACGTTTTGTAAGATTGCTTTTGCTCAAGGACCTGGGTGCACTTGGTGGGTAATGCAAAATGTGATAAATGCTTGAGTCCCAAATATGATTAAAATTAAAGTTTGTAATTTATTAAGCGAATAGAGGCAAGCAA
>MU014703.1:16285-34851 GCA_011075105.1 Heteronetta atricapilla
GACTCTTATTTTGCACAGTACAAGAACTATGTACACTAATCACTCTGTTTTTCTTAAGTAGAAAGTTACATTTCATCATGCTGCCCTAGCATTGTTTCATACACGACACGAATCATATTAACACTTTTCACAATAAGAACGGGGAAATATGATGTGTACCTCAAGAGGATTTGATTTGGGGAGAGAATAGTACATGATTTGAATTGTATGATGTTAATTGCTATATAATACTGTATGTCATCACTACTATGATTGCTAGACGTAGTTCAGTAAGAGTCACCCAGATTATTGAAAAATAATTTTGATGGAACCGAACAAAGTGCAGAGGTGATAGAACTAGACAAGCACAGTAGTGATGGAACTAGAGCTGGCCTCAGCATGCAACAATCCAATACCACACACCATTTCTGCTGCTCTGAAGGACTGTTATGAAAGATGGAGCCCAACATCATGGACTAAATGAACTCAGGGAAGGCTCATAGACTAAGGGAATGATATCTGTGTGTATATATCAAAAGGTAAGAGAGGTGATGATTAATAGATTTAATAGATGTATGGGCTTTAAAATTATGGGACCTGAGCATGATGTAGATGGTATAGAATAAGGCATGGATATTGTCCTAGATTCAGCTGGGATAGAGTTAATTTTCTTCAGAGTGGCTCATTTGTGCCATGTCTTGGAAACTTATATCCTTACATTCCTGTTTCAGTTCACACTCTCTTTAACTCAGTTTTGACTGAGGCTACAACTTGCCATTCACTTTATTCAAACCATTTGATCTTCAACCAAGGGTAAAGTTGCACAGTATCATCACCTTGCAATATTTCATCTTAAATGTAGTGGTCTTGAAATCAGCAGACAAAATTCTGGTAGTCCTTCAGGAAACCTTGATTATACCCAGACACAGAATTTATGTGTCTACAAGCATTTATTTACTTTTTTCCCACCCTTTCATAGTTTTCTAGCTCTGCAGAACTTATTTCACCATCATTTAATAAAAGATGTTGAAGGGGAATTATGTGACCATCGCATATCAGTGATTCATGAGTCAGGAAATAAGCTTGCTGTTGGAAAACCTGGTGAGTTTATACATAAGTTGGCAGACTGCCCAGAGCTGCTGCCAGCAATGAGAGAAAAACAGTGCCTGGTAAAATTATGGAGAATATTATTCTGGGAGTTATTGAAAAACACCTAAAGGATGACACAGTCATTGGTCAGAGCCAACATGGGTTCACTAGGGGAAGGTCATATCTAACAAACTTAATTTCTGTCTATGACAAGATCACCCAGCTAGTTGACCAAAGGAAGCCAAGTCAATGTAATCCTTCTGAATTTCAGTAAAGCTTTCAATACTGTCTCTCACAGTGTCCTTCTGGACAAAATGACCAGAATACAGTTAGATAAAAGCATAATGAGATAGGTGAACAATTGGCTGATGGGTTGGGCCCAGAGATTTCTTGTAAATGGGGTTACATCAGGCTGGTGACCTGTCACTAGTGGGGTTCCCCAGGGCTCCATTTTAGGACCAGTCCTCTTCAATGTTTTCATAAACGATTTGGATGAAGGACTTGAAGGCTTTTTGAGCAAGTTCGTGGATGATACCAAATTGGCTGTAGCTGTTGACTCCATTGAGGGTGTTGAGGCCTTGCAGAGAGATCTGGACAAATTTGAGAGCTGGGCAATTGCCAACAATATGAAGTTTAACAACAGCTGTAGTGAGGTGGGGATTGGTCAATTCTCCCACGTGCCTGGTGACAGGACGAGGGGGAATGGGCTAAAGTTGCGCCAGGGGAGGTTTAGGTTGGATATTAGGAAGAACTTTACTGAAAGTGTTGTTAGGCATTGGAATGGACTGCCCAGGGAAGTGGTTGAGTCACCATCCCTGGAGGTCTTTAAAAGACGTTTAGATGTAGAGCTTAGGGATATGGTTTAGTGGAGGACTTGTTAGCATTAGGTCAGAGGTTGGACTAGGTGATCTTGGAGGTCTCTTCCAACCTAGACGATTCTGTGATTGTGTGAAGAGCAAGTGCCATATTCTGCACCTGGGAAGGCACAACCCTGGTTATACATACAGACTGGGGGATGAGATGCTGGAGAGCAGCCTCGCAGAAAGGGATCTGGGGGTTTTGGTTGACAGCAAGCTGAACATGAGCCAGCAGTATGCCTTGGTGGCCGAGAGGGCCAACCGCCTGTTATGATTGAGAAGGAAAGTGATTGTCTTGCTCTACTCTGTGCTGGTGCAGCCTCAACTTGAGTACTGTGTACAGTTTTGGGCGCCACAGTATAAGAAAGACATAAGGCTCTTAGTGTCCAAAGGAGGGCTACAAAGATGGTATAGGGTCTAGAGGGTAAGACATATGAGGGGGAGCAGAGAGGCAGGCATTGATCTCTTCTCTCTGGTGACCAGCGATAGGACCTGAGGGAATATCTTGAAGCTGTGAGATAGGAGAGGTTCAGGTTGGATATCAGGAAAAGGTTCTTCACTGAGAGGGTGGTTGGGCAGTGGAACAGGCTCCCCAGGGAAGTCCTACGAGGAGCGGCTGAAGGAGCTGGGCTTGTTCAGCCTGGAGAAGAGGAGGCTCAGGGGCGACCTTATCGCTCTCTACAGATACCTCAAAGGAGGCTGTAGTGAGGTGGGGGTTGGTCTGTTCTCCCACGTGCCTGGTGACAGGACGAGGGGGAATGGGCTTAAGTTGCTCCAGGGGATTTTTAGGTTAGATGTTAGGAAGAACTTCTTTACCGAAAGGGTTGTTAGGCACTGGAACAGGCTGCCCAGGGAGGTGGTGGAGTCACCATCCCTGGAGGTCTTTAAAAGACGTTTAGATGTAGAGCTTAGGGATATGGTTTAGTGGGGACTGTTAGGGTTAGGTTAGAGGTTGGACTCGATGATCTTGAGGTCTCTTCCAACCTATAAATTCTGTGATTCTGTGATTCTGTGAAATGGTCATGGCACCAAGCCTGCTGGAGTTCAAGAAGCATTTGGACAACACTCTCAGACACATGATCTGTTTTTTTTGTTTTAGTTAGTTTTTTTTTTTTTGGGGTGGTCCTTTGGGAACTCAGGAGTTGGACTTGATGAACCTTGTGGGTCCCTTCCAACTTGGATATTCTAGGATTCTATGAAAACGTAGAAGTGGAAGCCAGTTCTTTTATGGTTTGATTACAACTACAGCAGACAGAATTTCAGTAAAACACATCAGACAGTCAGCTGCATGTATCTATATTCTTGTCTGAAACAGAAATAAATAAACTTGATCTAGCAAAGATATTGTTGAATTTATAATCATCTAGTGCAAATAGTGACAACCAGCATTACTCCTGTGTTCAATTAAAGGAACTTTATGCTGATGAAAGTCAAGATGACTTATTAAATAAAATAACAATGAAGATGTGGTAGAGTTGGGATCTTACTTCAGATGCGTACTCTTCAGGAGCTGTTTTCTACTTGTACTGAAAAAAATAGTTGTTCAGCAGAGATTTAAGTCAAATCTTCCTGGTGTAGCCTCCCTGGTATGAGAAAGAATTATTTAGAACAACTGATTGCTTAACAATAAATATAAAAATTTGATATGATGGATTGTTAGGAGAGATGAGGTGATTATGTCACCTTCGTGGAGATAGAGCTTGGATGCAATATCTACATGTGGAGTTGTTCCGGATGGACTCTTCTCATTGAGTTTGATACATGGATAGCCTTATTTTGAAATCACCATTCTGGTTTAACTTAATTCTCCTTGAACAGAGGAATTGCTACACTTGAGATTCATACCTTACCTTAATCTGAATTGATTTTTCAGTGTTGGACAAGGCTTTTGAAATATTTGCAAAGAGTGTTTACTCAACAGTACATAGTCTTACAAAAGTTTTGTTTAGTTTTGTTCTTCAATTTAAGTTGAATTCAACCAATAGAAGTATACTGAATATATGGATTTTTCTTAGCATACAAGTAAATCTCCCCCTGGGTGGAAACAGGAATTATTACTATCTGCAGTGAGGATCAAGTAACAATAATCTTCTTTAAAATAGTTTAGTTATTTTAAAATGCAGAAGAAGGTTATTTCTCAGTAGCAAGCTACTTTGAGGCATTAGGCTTCCACATAATTTGCTAATGTTTATTGAAAAAGGTCTTTGGCTGCCACACTTTAAGAAGTTATAGTGCCCATACTTAGTGATATCATGAGATGTAAATGATGCATGTGACTGTATCTGAGTGCCTGAAGTTCAAGTTTATGATTATGGTGAAGCAGAATCGTGATCTGTGGCTGTTAATTTTCAGTGATGTTTTTGCAACTGAATGGCAAGTCATGCTGTATACTGGGAAAAAAAGAATGACCTTCCAAAAGCTGAGTCTGACAGATGTAGTTGTCCCTCATTAGTATGTGTGAAGCAGTTGGCCAAGGTTGTCCTGATACAGTGCTATTAAAATTCACCAAGTTACATAAGGAATGTATTTGTTCATGAAAATATTATTTTTTCCATTCAAATTTTATTCTCTTCTGCTCCTTGTTCCTTTTCCCATGTTTTGTTTATTCATTAGGCCTTCTCTCTAATCGCTTCTTGTGCCTCCTTTTTTCCCTTTTGCTCCTTGTAACTTGATAATATTTCAACAGTCGTGGGAGACTGGTGCAAAATATGTTTTAAGTTAGGCAAGGTAAACTGCATGTTCTCAGAGAAATATAGAAACACATGATAACTCTCATTATTGATGTGCTTCTCTCCTTCATTCTAGGTGCGTTTAATGATCACAGATGCTGCAAGACACAAACTCCTTGTACTAAGTGGACAGTGCTTTGAAAACACAGGAGAACTCATTCTTCAGTCAGGGTCCTTTTCCTTCCAAAACTTTATTGAGATCTTCACGGATCAAGAGGTGTGTTCAGAAAAGCGTCTTCCATACATTGTTATGTGATGGCACAAGTTTCTAGAAGACTAAAAATGGCCCTCTGTTAAGTTAGAGTTAGCACTGATAGCTTGATGCTGATGCTCTTTTTAATAGAGGATTTCTTTCAAAACGTATTTAATTTACTTTAGCTTTGATGTAAATCGCTTAACAAAAGAACTACATTTTAATTTGGGTAATTAAAATTGTGACTTTGAGAAACAGAAAACCAAGGAACCTTTTGACAATGGAAAGAGATATCTTTGTGTTTAAAGTATACTTTTTTTAATCTAAGGTGCACTAACAAAGTCAAGCAAGATGTCACACTTAATTTGGCTGCTCTGCAAAGCATATAGTTAAATAAACTATATTGCTGCATCCCTAGGATTTTAGTTTCCAAAATTAATTAGGAGAATTTCAGTGGAGTGAAACTTGAAAGTTTGGCACTGAAAAAGCAAAGTTTGCATGAGCTCCAGTGTGACCTTATTTCATCTATTTGTTCCTATTCTCAAAGCCTCTTTGTTCAGCATGTGGTTGTAGAGTTGGGGAAAGAATTGGATTCCTGCTCTCTGAAATGCATCTGACCCCTAAAAGTCACTATCAGTTCATAGTTACTTTTCTGTGAAACTGCAAATCCAAGCTCCTTGCATCTCTGGCTAATTAGTTAAACATAATTACTTTATGACTACATGCAAAACTAGGGGCAAACCCTACCTTTATAGCCATTTCAGTTAAGAAGCCAAACAGTTGACTACACATTTCAGCCACCAAGAGATTGCTGCAGTGGCAGGTGTCCAGGGAGTACTTCCCATGGGCTCTGAGGAGGCTCCCTTGACTCATCTCCACTGGAACCATTAAATACTAGCTTTTAGTTCAGCTTGGAACAGAAAAATAGCTCTTGATATTATGGCATAGAATTTCTTGTTTTCTGTGCCTTTATTTCAGCAGCTGTTTTTGGTACTAGTATGTTATCAAATACTGTCAAAATTAGTGGAGTCATTCTATATTTTCACTTTTGTGGTCTGTTTTTAAAATTAAAGTATTAACAAGAGCATTTTTAACCCTAACATTTTTTTTCTTGTTCTTTCTTTAGTCCTGACTTTATATATTTTTTAATATATATATATAATCATATATTTTTAAATATATGCACATATACACCTCACAGTCTCAGAAATACAAAAACTGTGACTCTTTGGATTTTCAAAGCAACAAATCATTTCTTAGTGTTCTAAAAAATTGCCCTTCAGTCAGTCATACTAATCTCAGAGTGGTGCCAGCTTTTCAGGAGCAAGACTGCAGAAAGAACTGAAGTAACGATGCTGTTATGACATGTGAGGAGGGGTGGGGAAGGCTACTACCCCTGGGAGGATGATGACCTACTCCAGGCTGCAGGTATTCTGTGCCTGTTAAGATGTGCTGTTTCCCTCAGGTATTTGGACAGCTCTTCTGGATGGACTGGGGCAGCACAGACTCTTAAGCCTATGGCAGAGATAGTGGCAGCTCTGGCAGCATTAGCTTCATAGCCCTCATCCTCTGAATATAAAAACTTGTACTATCCTCCTATAAAGAGTGAAGGAGGGAAGGGGGAACCTTGGAAAATACTGTGTTCTGGTATTAATTATTAAAAAATGAATCTACATGCATCTTCTTGTGTTTTTGTTTTAAAACCCTAGATTGGTGAATTATTGAGCACCACCCACCCTGCTAATAAAGCCAGCTTAACTATTTTCTGCCCCGAGGAAGGGGACTGGAAAAATTCTAACCTTGACCGACACAACCTTCAAGACTTTATTAATATTAAACTCAACTCAGCTTCCATATTGCCTGAAATGAATGGACTCTCTGAATTCACAGAGTATCTGTCAGAATCAGTAGAAGTACCATCACCCTTTGACATTTTGGAACCCCCAACCTCAGGAGGCTTTTTGAAACTCTCCAAACCCTGCTGTTATATTTTCCCAGGTGGAAGAGGGGACTCTGCATTGTTTTCAGTGAATGGATTCAACATGCTTATCAATGGAGGATCTGAAAGAAAATCTTGCTTTTGGAAACTTATCCGACATTTGGACAGGGTAGATTCCATTCTGCTCACTCACATCGGAGATGATAACTTGCCAGGAATCAATAGCATGCTTCAGCGAAAGATAGCTGAATTAGAAGAGGAACAGTCCCAAGGGTCTACTACCAACAGTGACTGGATGAAAAATCTGATCTCACCTGATTTAGGAGTTTTATTCCTTAATGTACCTGAGAACCTGAAGAACCTGAATCCTAACTTTAGAATAAAAAGTAGTATAGAAGAAGCTTGTTTTACTCTCCGGTATTTAAATAAACTGTCTATGAAACCAGAACCTCTTTTCAGAAATGTAGGAAATACCATTGACCCCATCATTTTATTTCAGAAAATGGGGGTTGGCAAACTTGAGATGTATGTGCTCAATCCTGTCAAAAATAGCAAAGAGATGCAATATTTTATGCAACAGTGGAGTGGTACTAGCAAAGATAAAGCTGAATTTCTGCTACCAAATGGCCAAGAACTAGACATTCCATTATCCTATTTCACCTCTGTCTCATCCCTGATTGTGTGGCATCCAGCTAATCCTACGGAAAAAATAATCCGAGTTCTATTTCCTGGAAACAGCACCCAATATAATATTCTAGAAGGACTAGAAAAACTCAAACACTTAGATTTCCTTAAACAACCAATAGTTACACAAAAAGACCAAACTGTAAACATTGCTAGTCTGGCTGTGAAACAAGCAAAGCTGAAACAACGAACAGACAGCAAGGAGAGTCTCAAGCCTGCTGCAAAGACACCACCAAGCAAGATAGTCAGAAAAGAATCTAAAGAAGAAACACAGGAGCCTGCAAAGCCTAGTCCAACACTGGAAAAGACTCAGAGATTAGAAAGCAAAGAAAAAGTTCCAGTTAAAAAAGAGAAACCAGCAAAACCAGAGACCAAACCTATAGTGACAGAAAAAGATGGAACAAGTAAAGAAGAGCAAATAGTGAAATCTGAAACTCCTGAAAAACAAGTTACAGATGTAAAATCAAAATTAGCAAAGGAGAAGACAGCAAAAAAGGAAGTAAAAACAAAAACTGAAGAAAAGAAAGAGGAAAAAGAAAAAACAAAGAAAGAGATTTCTAAAAAAGAGGAGAAAATACTCATCAAAAAAGAGGAAAAACACAAAAAAGAAGAGATCAAGAAAGAAGTTAAAAAAGATGTGAAAAAGGAAGAGAAGGAAAGTAAGAAGGAAGTAAAGAAAGATGCTCCACCAAAGGAAGCTAAAAAAGAAGCGAAGAAGGAAATTAAGAAGGAAGAAAAAGAAGCCAAAAAGGACATCAAAAGGGTTTCTAAAGAAGCAAAGAAGACAACTGGTCCTTCAACTGAAGCCAAAAAGCCAGCAGCAAAGCCTAAATCACAAAAGAAGGAGGAGCCTGTTAAAAAGGAAGCAGTACCTTCTGGAAAGCCAAAGGAAAAAGGAAAAATTAAGACTGTGAAGAAGGAGATCAAATTCAGTGGAGCACAAGCTGCCCTTGTAGCAGCTGGAACTGCTGCCACAACTGTAACAGCTGTAGCAGCTGCAGAAATTACAGCTAGTGGAAAAGAACTTGAAGTGGAAAGATCCCTTATGTCTTCACCAGAGGATTTAACAAAGGATTTTGAAGAATTAAAAGCTGAAGAAGTAGAAACAATAAAAGAAACAAAACCTCAGGTTGCATTCATAGAGGATGAACTGAAACTCACTGGCAAAGAACAAAAAGAGGCCTTTGATTCCCAAAAAGAAAAATTAGAAAATGAAGGACCTTCAGAGTCCTCTGATGAAGGTATAACTACCACAGAGGCTGAGGGTGAGTGTGAACAGACACCTGAAGAATTGGAACCAGTGGAAAAGCACAAGGTTGATGACAATGAAAAGTTTAAAGATGAGGGAACTGGCTTGGCAGAATCATCTCAACTGGAAGATTATGAGGAAAAGACAGAGACAGAAGATGCTGAAGAACAAGGTGAAGATGAGGAAGAAAAGACATCATTGGACACCACAAAACTATACACGGAAGAAGAAAGAATAATGGAAGAGAGTTCAGAAGAAATAATGGTCAAAGCAGATGCTAACATTAAATATGAAAAATATATTGACAAGGCAGATTATGAGGCATCAGGTGAACAATATGAAGAAGACGGGGAAGCAGTAGAAAAGGCAAAAACTGAAGAAACTGAGGAAGAGGAGGAAGACAAAACAGAAGGCATCAGAGATAAAGAGGAGACTGAAAAAATAGAAGCTAAAGAAGATTATGTGATGGCTGTTGTAGACAAAGCTGCAGAAGCTGGTGAAGTTGAAGATAAATATGGTCTACTCATAATTACACCAACAAAATGCTCAGAGCCTCAGTCTCCAGCAGTTGAACTGGCCTCTCCAATCCATGATGAGACATTACCTGGTGATTTGGAAAGTGAAGCTATTGTTTCTGATGAAGAAAATAGAGATCAGCCTGAGGAATTCACTGCTATTTTGGGTTATACACAGTCTACCATTGAAATACCCAGTGAACCAACTCCAATGGATGAAATGTCTACACCCTGGGATGTCATGACTGATGAAACTAACAATGATGAAAGTGACTCAACTTATCAGGAGTATGCGAACGTCACCAAGTATGAGACATCACTGTACTCTCAAAAGTTTGGTAGACTTAAACTTTCTACACTTCTGGATGCTTTTAATGGATTATCTGAAGGAACCAAAACAGAAGCTACAGAACGTAGACACTATAATGCCTCAGCTTCTACCATCTCTCCACCTTCTTCATCAGAGGAGGACAAATTCTGCAAATTTGCATTCCAGGATGTATACTGGCAAAAAGAAAATGAAACCCAAGGCACTACTAAATTAGAAATCAAAGAAACCTGTTCAGAAAATGTTGGTGGAAAATGTAGTCCAGCCAAGAGTCCATCTGAGAATCTGTCCCCTCTATCACCAGTTGCCAAAACACCACTGAGCGAACGTAGTGTGAACTTTTCACTTACTCCCAATGAGATCAAGGTCTCGGCTGAGAATTTCCCCATTGCTACATTGCCTGATGTACATCAAGGAGTTGACAAAGAGCACTGTGCAAGCCTTGAAGATATAACATTAGAAGTAGTATCTCCATCACAGTCTGCTGCTGGTAGTGCTGGCCACACACCTTATTATCAGTCTCCCACTGATGAAAAATCCAGTCAGCTTCCCTCTGAAACCAGTGAAAAGTCAACAGAAGCTCCAGTTAGCTTTGAATTCAGTAAAGTCAAAGATGAGTCTTCAAAACCCATAATAAGCCCTATGGATGAACCTGTGCCAGATTCAGAATCTCCTATTGAAAAGGTTCTCTCGCCTTTACGGAGTCCACCACTGATAGGTTCAGAGACCACTTACGATACATTTTTGAGTGATGATGTAAAGTGTCCCACCAGAGATTATGGAAGTCCCTCTAAGGGAATACCTGAAAAAGAAAAAGCACCTGTTCAGATGAGCCCAGATTCTGAAGGCAGCTCTGTGGGCCTTTGCCAAGAAAAAAAAGATGAAAAAAGCATGGAGTTTATGGTAATTAAGGAGAGCTTCAGCCTAGAAAGGAAAATGGAGGATATAGAACCCAGCAACTCCCAGTTTTCATTGGTCTTGGATGAACGGAAGTTAACAGGTGATCTCTCACCTACTCAGATAGATATCAGTCAGTTCAGTTCTTTAAAAGAAGACACCAAAATGTCAATTTCTGAAGGCACTGTTTCTGACAAGTCTGCAACTCCTGTTGATGAGGTCATAGCAGAAGACACCTATTCCCATATAGAAGGAGTACCTTCTGTCTCTACAACATCTGTTGCTACTAGTTCATTTCCAGAACCAACTACTGATGATGTATCTCCTTCTTTGCATGCTGAGGTTGGATCCCCCCACTCTACAGAAGTTGACGATTCCCTTTCAGTGTCAGTTGTACAAACACCAACAATGTTTCAGGAAACAGAAATGTCTCCATCTAAGGAGGAGTGCCCAAGGCCTATGTCAATTTCTCCACCAGATTTCTCACATAAAACCGCAAAATCAAAAACCCTTATGCATGATCACAGATCTCCTGAGCAGTCAGTAGAATTTGGCCAGGAGTCCCCTGAGCAGTCTTTAGCAATGGACTTTAGTAGGCAATCTCCAGAATATCTTACTGTAGGCACAAGTATACACCATATATCTGAAAATGGACCAACAAAAGTAGATTATAGCCCTTCAGATGTACAGGAGCCAACTTTTGCACAGATTTCCCCTGTGGAGCAGACATCTTACTTTCAGGAGAAGGATATTTCAGAAATTATTTCAGTTTCTCAAACCGAAGCTTCATCTTCAACTTCATCAGCTCATACACCTTCCCAGGTAACTTCACCACTGCTAGAGGAAACATTTTCAGGTGCTGTTTCACCCAGAGATATGTCGCTACATTCTTCTTTTACCTCAGAAAAGGTACAGAGCCTAGGAGAAAGGCTGTTTCCAAAGTCTGACCCATCTCCACTAACTCCAAGGGAGTCTTCTCCTCTATACTCTCCTAGTTTTCCAAATTCACCTCTTGTAATCACAGAAGTGGTTTCAGCTAGTTACACATCTTCATTGTCACTGCAAGTGTCCTCTGACAAAGCATTTGGTAAACAGGCTGTCATATTACGGGAACCTCTAACAAAGCACAGCCCAGAACTTTTATTCAACCCAGAAAAAATAGATTCAGCGATAAGCAGCAGGTCACCAGAAGAGCTTAGTTATTCTTATGAGGCCACAGAGAAAACTAATAGGTCAACAGAGGATATTAGCTACTCCTATGAGGCAGTTGGAAAATCTACTAGATCATCTCAGGCCATGGATTATTCCTATGAGACAACAGGAAAAACCACCAGGTCACCTGGGGCCACAGATATTTCCTATGAGAGAATTAGGAAAGCTACCAGATCACTTGATGCTATGGATTCTTTCTATGAGACAACAGGGAAAACCACTAAGTCACCAGAAGCCATTAGCTACTGCTATGAGACAACTGGGAGAACCACCAGGTCACCAGAGACCATGGCTTACTCCTATGAAATAACTGGGAAAGCCACCAGCTCACCTGAAGTTAGTAGCTATTGCTATGAAGCAAGTGCGCATTTTACTCCAGGAAAATCATTAGCAGAATCTTGTCAGGATGTTGATTTATGTCTTGTGTCCTCCTGCGAATATAAACATCCTAAAACTGAACTTTCACCTTCATTTATCAACCCAAATCCCCTTGAGTGGTTTTCAAGGGAACAGTTTCAAGATCAAGAAAAGCCATTAACTCAGTCTGGGGGAGCCCATCCACCTTCTGGGGGAAAGCAGCAAGAGCGTCAGTGTGATGAAACCCCTCCCACATCAGTGAGCGATTCTGCCCCATCTCAGACTGATTCAGATGTTCCCCCTGAGACTGAGGAATGCCCTTCCATCACTACAGATGCTAACATTGACTCAGAAGATGAATCAGAAACCATTCCAACAGACAAGACAATTGCATACAAACACATTGACCCACCACCTGCCCCAATTCAGGATCACAGCCCTTCCCCTAGGCACCCTGATGTCTCCATGGTTGATCCAGAGGCTTTGCCAGTTGATCAGAATTTGGGTAAACCTTTGAAGAAGGACCTCAAAGAAAAGACAAAAACAAAAAAGCAGGGCACTAAGACCAAGTTGTCTTCTCCTGTTAAAAAAAGTGATGGTAAATCAAAACAAGTGGCTTCACCAAAACCAGCTGTAAGAGATTTTTTAGACAAAATTTCCCAAACAGCTTCTCCAAAAAAGGAGTTTGTGGAGAAGAGAACCAAAAATATCTCTAATCCAGATGTAAAGTCCCAAGTGGAAGAGAAAGATAAGGATACCAAGAATGCAACAAATACAACAGCATCCAACTCAGCAAAGACTGCAACCACAGGTAAAGGCAGATAGGATCTCCCTAGTATTAAGATTTTCTTAGTTGTTTCAGTGAAGTTAGGTTGTCTTTATATCAGTTGAGAATGCAATTTACAGCAAACACCCAAAGAAAGTCCATGATTTAAAAATAAAACCAGAGTGTAAAGGCTGCATTTAAATGAATGAAATA
The DNA here is from genome assembly GCA_011075105.1 of Heteronetta atricapilla. Taxonomy (NCBI): domain Eukaryota; kingdom Metazoa; phylum Chordata; class Aves; order Anseriformes; family Anatidae; genus Heteronetta; species Heteronetta atricapilla. The sequence goes on from MU014703.1 coordinate 29,293, forward strand.
TGCTGAATTAACTTTTGCAATCTGGAAAACTGGATGCATCAGTTTGCTCAGATGTAAAGAATTAGAGTGAGTATATCAAATATAAAAAGATTAATACTAGCTGTGTGATAAATGCTTGAGTCCCAAATATGATTAAAATTAAAGTTTGTAATTTATTAAGCGAATAGAGGCAAGCAAACAGCGCTGGGTGCACCGGGAGTCTCTGCTCCACCAAGATGCACACCTGCTACATCAGGAAGCTGATTTTTATGCTCCTAGACTAATACATATTCATCACTATTCCTAGAAAAGGCAGGGTTATTATAATTAGTTCCCAGAATCCAAACCCTCTCCGGACGCATGCGTATCAGTCTCTGGTGGTCTTTCTGGGGGTCTCTTGTGCTGAAGGCTCGTAGTCTTCCTCCCAGGCTTTGTCCTTCGGTCGTCCTTCAACTCCCCCTTTCTCCTTATTTGGTGGATCCCTTTGCCAGACATCAGAAGCTTGGGCAGCATCTCATGCAGAAGTCAGTAGTTTCCAAAAAAAACAACTCCTTGGTCCTCTTATCTCCCAGACTCGAGTCTCAGTGTTCGTCCTTCAAGCCCTCTATTTACACAAATTGCTGGACCCTTATTTTGCACAGTACAAGAACTATGTACACTAATCACTCTGCTTTTCTTAGATAGAAAGTTATATTTCATCATGCTGCCCTAGCATTGTTTCATACATGACACGAATCATATTAATACTTTTCACAATCCCCCATTTCTTTTTTTCATGGCATTGATTCGTGTTTTTATTTTTTTCCAATCGAGTCAATACTTGCCAAATTGGTACCAATTTTGGATTTATATATATATATATATTGGGGTCCTATAGCCCCAGGATCCATACTCCAACAAGCACAACCCCAATATGAGGGTCCACAGTAATGATAACTCCTGTCCCACGGATAATCTCTTATCCAGTCTGTGTAACACATAGAAGCCACTGTTCCACCCTTTCTAGGACAAATGCACTTGGGCTGCTTACTGTACCTCCTCCAACTCAGGCTTCCACAATCAGTATATGGGTCTTCATTTATAATATCACAGGCATCAAAGGTTATCGACACTGAGGTATTCAGGGTGGTTACAACTTCACTTGTTCCAATTAATTTGCCTACTTTCGAATCTGTCTTCATTTCTACCCAATATTGATAAGGGAGTTCTTTTGGATCATACATACAGTCCTGTCACCTTCTTTGCGTAGAGCATACTGAGTTAGGTTAAAAATGCAGCTTCCTATTTTCTGGCCTTTACAGTCATAGACAGTATGACACACCAATGTTTGGGAGCTCAACCGTCCTTTTCTAGTAGTTACTATACATTGACCGCAGTTGTTGGCCATAGCTTGGGCCAAGAAACTCACCCCAAGTAGTATTAGAAGAGGTCCGGTAAGGGCCATGGTGATCGGCGGTCACAGCCCAAAGGGGTTGCAGCCCTTGGCAGACCTTCCCAGCCGCAGCACCAGTTCCCTATCCGGTCTTGCCCTCTTCCCTAATCTTAAAGGGGTGTACATTGCAAATAGCTTACTGTTACCTTCAGAGGATAATGCTTAACTGATCCCTGTTATTGATAAATCTCTTCCCTTAATAGGTATCTATTCAAGAGTTTCTCTGTTTACTAATTTTACAGAAGTAATTACAATAAATGTGGAGTAATTACAATAAAGGAGTAATTACAATAAAATTCCCACAGCAACTTAGCTTATACTCTTTGATGAAGGCTTCTTCAAGTCCATCTGATAGTTTAGTTTCTCCTGGTTCCGATGTTACTTTCCACTCTTCCATTGAACCTTGTACTTGTGACACGTGTCCATCCTTTTTCAGCAGTTGTCACAGTTGTTTCCTTGTTAATAGATAACAACTAATAGATGACAGTTAATAAATATCAGCTGTTTTCTTGTTAATAAAGGAAGAAAGGGTCCTTCCTAGAGGGGAGATGAGTTTTCTTCTTCCCATGTTTTTAGTAGAATCCTATCTCCTGGTTTTAACTGGTGAATTGCAAATCTTAAAGGTGGTGTCTGAGCCATTATTCCAGTTTCTCTTAGCTCTTTTAATCTTCTACCAATAGTAATTATATATTTCTGGATACTACAATGCTCAACTACATTGTTCCTTAGGGGCATCTCTTGAGAATAAGGCATGCCATATAACATTTCATATGGTGATAATCCAGTCTCACTGTGTTGTTTAGTTCTAATGTTTAAAAGTGCCAATGGTAAGCATTTCATCCAGGGCATTTCTGTCTCGATCATTAACTTAGCCAATTGCTGTTTTATTGTTTGATTTATTCTTTCTACTTTTCCCGAGCTTTGTGGGTGCCACAGAGTCTGGTATTCTCACTGAACACCTAATGATTGACATAATAATTTTATTATTTTAGAAGGAAAATGTGTGCCCTGATCAGAATCAATGTACTGGATTATCCCATATCTAGGTATTAAGTGTTCTAATAACATTTTTACCACCGTTCCATGCCCCAACAGCCAGAGAACAAGCAACCCGAGATATCAAGGCGTCTCCTGAATCACCCCTAAATTCTTTGCATTCCTGATGTTATCACCAACCATGTGGCTTGTGGACCCCCATGGCCACACTCACACGTCTCCCCCTTTTTTAACATAAAAAAGTGCGATTAACATAAATTGAGAAAGCACGATTAACACAAAATAAAACACAGAGAAAAACTACCAGGCACACTAATTCTATCTTTAACAAACTTTGTAACCACATCCCTGGGAGAGGCATGTGCTGAGTGCTGCCCAGTCGGGGGGGGCTCTGGTTGCCCCTCCAACTCCTGGAGTCCTTGTTTGCAGGTCCTGCATATGCCAGCGGGACCCTCCCAGACGTTGTTTTTTTGTTTGAGCTGGAATCCAAACCGCAGAGGAGGGTGCTGTGATCATGTTAAGGCAGATGATGACACGGCCGGACGGACTCACGGAGCTGACACCCATCTAGGACTGGCTTCTATTAAAACATGAGCACAACCTCGGCCCTCAAGTTATTAGAACATCGGGCCCTTCCCAATAATTGGTGCTGTATTTTTTTATTTTTATTTATTTATTTATTTTACCATGACCTGTGCTCTTTCTTTAACTGAGTTTCTCCCAGATCTGTCTCCTACATCTGTCTGTCACTTTTTCTCCTGCATGGGCAGATGTAAGGACCTTCCTCTGTCCATTGATTTAAAAAAATTAAGAACATAGCATACTTTATCTATCTTTTCCTAGGGGTCACACCACTGCTCCCCCTTCTTTGTTTTAGAAGCTGTCCTGGTTTTAGTTAGGATAGAGTTAATTTTCCTCTAAGTAGCTGGTAGGGTGCTATGTTTTGGATTTAGAATGAGACTAATGTTGATAACACACTGAAGTTTTAATTGCTGCAGAGCAGTGCTTACACTAAGCCAAGGACTTTTCAGCTTCTCGCTCTGTCCTGCCAGCGAGCACACTGGGGGTTCAGCAAGAGCTGGGAGAGGACAGACCCAGGACAGCTGACCCCAACTGGCCAAAGGGGTATTCCATACCATCTGACATCATGCTGAACAATGTATAAGGGTGGCTACTGAGGTGGGGGGGACGGCTGCCTGAGGACAGGCTGGGCATTGGTCAGCGGGTAGCAAACAACTGCACCGTGCATCACCCGCTCCGTACACATCATCATTATTATTATTTTATTTTCTGTCCCAATAAACTGTTTCTGTCTCAACCCACAGGCCGCAGTTTTTCTCGTTTCTCTCCCTCATCCCAGAGAGGGAGGGAGGGTGAGTGAACGGCTGTGTGACGTTTAGCTGCCGGCCAGGTTAAACCACAACAGAAGCATACATAAATTGATACAAAGGAACACTTAAATAATACAAGTGGACACAGAAATATACATTTTAAGAGAAATTCACATCAGTAATTGTATAAAGCTTTTTCTGTACTAAAGGGTCCCGAAAATTTAGGACTAAAACATTAGCTTTGTAATGTAAAAAGGTTATCATGACAGTCCTCAAAGACCACTATATAGCACACTGACGTATTCAAGGCTATCAGCTTATATTTCAGTCTGTATATTCAAGTTTTGAGGTCCTTTTATGATTATGCAAACATCAGAAATATAGTCGTATAATAAATGGTACTTATGAAAGCAGAGTTTTAGAGCCAATATTAATTTTGCAGGCTCAAAACACCCACTTAATATTTAAACAAGTATTTGATACTTCTGTTTGTTCAAAAATAGAGTAAATGCATTTACATAAAAATCATTTTTACTTTTCAACAAGCGTGCTCATGTGATTTTTATATTAGTACAAACTTAAAAAACAAACAAACAAATCCACCATATGACTTTTTAAAATAAATGATACCAATTCACCTTTCCCCTACTTGAGTACAGTTACATTAAGGCTTTGAACCATCTGACCCATGATTTTACAACATTAAAATGAATGGGTCCACATGGATGCTAGTATGTCTCACTGAGACTCAGCATGAACAGAATTAAAGCTCACCACCTTAAGGAAACAGAAAGTCACATGCTCATGCCTTAACTATATTCCTTTTGGTCTCCAAACTAGAACATAAAGTTTAACAGTAACAGTATTTCATGGCAAGATATTAGTACTTTTTTATTAATTATATTTTCGTAATTAATATTATTAGTTTAATGGCAACATCTTTGGAGAAACTTCCATTTTTATTATTTTTTTTTTTTTAAACACTGCTTTCTGGTGGTGATTCAGGCATGGGGAGTTCATTCAGTTCAACGTGCTGTAAATATAGCCCCACTTTTTCCCCTTTAATAGTTCCAGGGCCCTACATAAAGCATGCAGCTCACAAGCCTGAGCTGACCATGATGGACTCAAAGGTCCCGATTCCACAGATTCTAGGTCCTTATTAATTATTGGATATCCTGATTTGGCCATTCTATCATATAGTACTGAACCATTTTTAAATTGCTCCCTTTTCTCTGGTCCCGGGTCCTCAATTTTCTCTGACCCATCTAGGAATTTTACTGTGGCAATTCCTACAGCCCTTGGTTACCTAGTAAGAGTGTCTTGCAGGGGGTTTAGGACCTATCACCCACCCACGAATCCTATAGGAATCACTTCGGTCCTTCACCGGCCAAGTCCCTCGCGGGAGATTGGAACCGCGGTTAGAAGACCTCCACACTCGCTTCGGAACTAGGTTCCGTCTCAGTCACACTCTTACACACACAGGCAACCGAATCCCACCCAACCGAACGGTATACGCCTTAAATACTCAAGACTCCGTCGTCTTCGTTCGGATCTTCGCGCGCAGAATTACGGGTAAAAAAAAACAATGCTGCAGCCCGCAAGGGAGCTCATAAAAAATCAAATTCTTTGCTTGCCTTTATTCAGGTTCAGGATGGTGTTAGTCCTGACCTGACTCGATTAGGAGCCACCGAATGGTGGGGCGCCCCTCCTAAATCAAGTCAGAATTCAGGAACCAAGACCATCCCGGACGAGCCCCCAATTGTGATAAATGACCGAGTCCCAAATAGGATTAAAATTAAAGTTTGTAATTTATTAAGCGAA